>APFE031029876.1:0-18600 GCA_000404065.3 Pinus taeda
TCCACGAACTTTGTGACCCCACCAAGAGTTGTACAGATCGTTATTAATTGTCCCCGGGTCTTCAAAAGCTGATGCTGTGCATAAGCAAAAGAAAGCCATTGGAACACAAACAAAGAGTCAGTGAATTCTCGACGACTCATCGTGAATTGGAGATTATTGATCCCTGCCACGTGAGAGCTTTCTGCGTCTAAATTAAGAGTTGCCCGAGTGCATTATTATTTTGAAAGTCTCTTTACAAGTATAGGCGATTCCTTGCTGAAGTCAAGAAGGATTAATGCTCAAACCGAAATGTGAAGAATCGTCCTAGAAACCTAATTCACCCAAAATTGAATTGCACTGCTTTTATTAATAACCAAAATCCAGTCGGTGGACTAAATTCAAAATCTCTCCATGCAAAGTGCTCAATTTTCAGCATAGTTTCAGATATTTTAAACAAGCATCTTTTTAAACATGAACATCTTTTCAAAATAATCCTAAATACTAATATATATTGACACGCAGCATCTACACATGTAAGAAGTAGCAAGTAGCAAACAAAACCTTGATTTTTGAAAAAGAGAAAAGACTTTAAAAACAGATAACATTGAAATTGAGATTGGTGTATGTGCTGGGCATTGTTCTTACGATTTATAATTATAAGTCGATATCCGGAAATCACCGTTGAGTGTTTGTTTGTTTGTTTGTTTTTTTTTTTTTTAATTTATTTAAATTTATAAGTTGAAACATAGAAATAGAAATATAAATCAGAAAGAGTCATCCCATTTTTCCATGATTCAAAAGCGAGATAATTCGAAACCAAACCAAAATTTTCCATTACTCAAAGCGAATATGCAAAAGCTACTAACACTAATTTGAAGTAGAAACCATTATCAGATTTCAGCATGCGCCGAACATTGCTCTTAACAATTTCAAATTTGAGCATCTAGTACATCACTCACAGGCGGATCATGAACCTGGAATTTCTCAGCATGTTTTGGGCGAACGTCGTCCACTTTGCTGAGAATCCGTAGGAGGGGGATGAGCTGTGTGAGCTCTGTGTCCGACTTCAGACCCTCGAAGCTTTTGATTGGGATCGCGTTGCTCTTCTGCAACTTGTATGATCTAGAGTTGTCGTCAATGATGATTACCTTCCGCAGATCCCTTCCCAGCCGAGATAGATCTTTAACTCTACGTTTGGCTGAATCTTTGTACAGCCTGAACTTGATGAGATGACGATCTGGATCGATCTTGTCCAGGAAGCTGTGCGCTCTTCCTTTACCACTTAATGTGAACACTCCCACTTCATACAGCTCTGACATTTCTGTCACAAACTGTTGGAGGCTCATCGCGCCAGATTCTCCGTATCTTATCTCCGTTATCCATCCTTTACGAAACCACTGGGAAGCAAGAATTTTATTATTAGTAATTTATAAAAGGCATGGACAATGCACATAATTGTTTCTGAGTGACTTACTAATTTTGAAAAATAGAAACGTGTAAACGGAGAGAAAAGGGTTTACGAACAAACATGTAAATGGCATTCTCATTTTTAAAAGACAAGCGCACTCATTACCCTAGCCTAGCCATTCCCTAATTTAAAAACAAAACAAAAAACACTGCAAAACCAGTATACTCATGATTCAACACCGGGAGGGATCTACGGGTTTACTAGTTTGAAATCTTTTTTTAGTTTGAAACCCTTTTCATTTTTCTCATCAATGATATTATATGTGGGGTTTAATGAAGTTTTATCACGTGAGATCTAATAACTTATAGACTTAATACAGTAGATAATAGACTTAATACAGTAGATAATAGACTTTCAAATTTATGAAGTGTAATTCAGTAGATCTATATATGTATATATGGTTTAGTTTTTAAGTGGATTTTAGGCATAAATTTATGGTAAGGAGTTGATAGTGGGTGTGTCCAGAATCTATTAATACATATGTTGATTTAATGAATTTCTATATGTGATATACATATGGATTTAAATGAGGATCTTAGAGTTTATCTAATAATGCATAGATCTGAGTTAAGAATGTGTAGATCTAAAGTTCAATACAATGTTTTTTATCTAGATTTTTATTTTTTCAATCGTCAAGATAAAATCTAAATCCAAATCACAATCACAATATACATATGTTACTCTACATATGAATTTCTTCTCAATAACTTACCTTCAGCTTGCAGAGGAGGAGTTCTTGTCGCAGTCCCTCATATATTCTTTGCATTCATTCTTTTCTCGGCCTTGAATGTTAGGAGAAATAATTCATCTCGCTTTATACAACTACTCTTTTTCCTAGTTGGGCATTGTTCTAAGAACATCATCAAGCTTTGCATCTTTCTCCTGATAATCAAAAAGACGTACCTCAAGCTCTGCATCTTTCTCCTGATAATCAAAAAGAGGTACCTCAAGCTCTGCATCTTTCTCCTGATAATCAGAAAGAGGTACCTCTTCTTCCTCTTCCCCTCTTATTGCTGTTTATATCATTAGGGTTTTCTTCTTATACTTAAATATCTTTACTCTTTTTATTCGCGATTAGGGTTTTCTTCTTATACTTAATTATCTTTATTTTTTTATTCTCGATTAGGGTTTTCTTCATATACTTAATTATCTTTATTATTTTTATTCTTTATAAATATGATTGTCCACGAAACCCTATACTAGGGTGTTCTAAAACATCATGTTATTCTTATACTAGAGTGTTCTAAAAACATCATGTTAAATTTTAATTGGTGTAATTGTAAAATGCTAAATTTACAAAATTTTAAATCTATGTTGCTTAAAATATTTCTAACTAGTTTTGCACCTTTTATTTCTAATTTGTAATGGGACATTGACTTATTGGCATCATGCTCACTTCCATGTACATTTTGGCTATGCATTTACTCCCACTATAGTTGTTGACATCAAAGTTTTTATTAGAATGTTTGAGTTTTTGTCACCATGTCCTTCACCCCAGTTTTAAAGAAATTAAATTTGTCTATTAACATGTTCTTTTTCTTATAATTGATAGTTTATGCCTCTAATTAGTTCAAGGCCTATCATTTCCATCAACAAGGTTTTATCATCATGCAACCACACTTTTAGAGTCCAATGGTTGGCCCTTCCACTCCTACTACCTACATGATTAATATTTGAATATTATTATGCACAATTAACTAAGTAGTTTCCCAACTACTTTGCCCAAAATAAATTTTGAATAATTCCATATCCAATTATTGATATTTAAATATTATTGTGCATTGCCAATAATAGATTTTGAATCAATTATATATCCAATGAGACTTTGTTTTTCATTATTTTGTTTTGTTTATTATTTGTTAGGTAAGAATCAAGGTTGTTAAACCTAGTCATGGAGCAATCTACTAAATTCTTGATTGTGACTTGTCTAAGTTAGCTCACTCTTCCTGAAGAAGACATACTAGTATTTCATAGGGTTGTTAAACTTAGTCATGGAGCAAGCACTTAAACTCTTGATTATGAATTGTCTAGGTTAGCTTATTCTTTCTTTTACTAAAGAATAAGAAGTCATATTGGTTTTTCATATATCTTAATCTTTAAATTTGACGCTCTTGATTATGACTTGTTTGGGTTAGCCCATTCCTTCTGTCACCAAGGAATAAGAAGACACACTAGTTTTTCACATATCGTAATCTTTAAATTTAGTGTTTGCTTAGTCATTCCAATATTTCATAAAGACTTGCCTTAAATTTATCCATAGGAAACAAACAAAAATAATGGTATATTTACACTCCCTAGCTTATGGGAATGTAATTATGAGCATACAAAAATGGTTGCAATATATTTATCTTATTAAAGACTACATTTCCTCTCTTTTTTTACCTTAGTATATGGCCATTTACAAATGGAAACTTAATAGTGAGTATTTTCTTGTCCCTCCATCTCCTTTTCTACATAGTGGGATTAAGATTAACAATTAGCTTTACAAAGTCCCCAAAGGGAGTGGTGGGGATGCAAAAAGGTGGGGAGGTGTGTTTTCTCCTTCCCGCCAGCTTACACATGTAAGGGAGCTACCAACACACCTCATCATCATTCCTATCAAGCCAAAGCACAGGAAGCCACACTCAGTTTCTATACTCTGCGTGATCGACAATTAATTTGTGTGAGCAAGGGATGTTGTTGAACATGACAGAGGATACAAATGGACCAAAGAAATTGAATGGGAGGTGTACCAGGCTGCAAGGTAAGCATGCCACCTCGAGATTTCACACCAGGGAAAATCATAATTGGCGGCAGGGGGCGGGCGTTCAAGTTAATACTACACTCATGGAGTTGGAAATTAACTCTTTTGTTTGGCATTCTAATTAATTATGGGACACATCCTTGGGGACAAACACATTGTGTTATCTAGGCGCATGGAATCTCCTCTTCCTAGGCTATGAAAGGAAGAGAGTCATTCGCATCCTCCCCTCACCATGTATTCTGTGAAGGTGCTTGGGAATTTTGGAGTCCACTTCTGGGGGATTCTAGGGCACATCAGTTTCATTCCAAATTTTCTCCTCAACCGCCCCAGTGATTTTGCAAAGTTAGATCTATTTGGATGGAAATCTCTATAATGGCTTCATGAGAATGGGGTCATGTTGAAGCAAAAATTTTCCTACAGGATATATTCCCTCCTTGTCAAGCCGCCTCCAAAAGAAAGCAACTCTAAGAGGCATCAACATGTAATTATGTTTGGTTTGTTCATTAGCTACTCTAAGAGATTATTAGTGGGGAACTTTATCTAGAAGAATGGTCTTGGAGCACTATTCATCAAGTGTACTAGTTTAGGGTGGCATGAGTAAAATTTCATCTACTTTGTATATAGCATTGTCACCTAGAAGTTTGTACAAACCTCGGGTTGATAAATAGAGTTGAGAAGCCCTTGGGAGTTGCACCACTCTTAGTGCAATACCAAGGCTCACCAATATGTTTATGCCAAATAATCTAGGAGTGTTGTGAATAGGAAGAACAAACTGAGGTGTTACTTCTTTTTTGTTGAAGCAAGCGTTGATCCTTCTATTTCATTAAATCAACAGAAAAATTACATATTGTACAAAGCCCCGTCCTTAACCAGAAAATGGGAAACTGAAATCCTTTCAAAGATCAAGACCTCTCAATCTACTAAGGTGATCAACTTACATAATGAGAATAAACATGTAAAGGCAAGACAAGCCCCCACTCAAACTAACGGGAGAAACAAAGTCTCCTAGGCCCACCCACAATAATAGACCCTACTGACCGCGCAAAAACCACACACCATTAAAGAGTGGGAAAGCGCTCCAAAACGAAAGAGAGGACAGAGCCCACCTAACCCCACAACAACACGATCGATCCCAACCATTAATCTAGGGCATTGGATCCAACGGCCGGAAATCAAATCGCACGGCCTAACACTACTGAGGAATAGTGCGCGATCAAAGGTGGTTTCAAAGTCTACCACCTGCCACATGTAACAAGCTCTATGGAATCACTCCCACAATAACAAAACCATTAATCACTGATGAAATGCGTGATCACCAGAAAACCGTGCAAGCCAAGTTTTCCAAGCCCGAAAACGGAAAAGGGGAAGACATCCGGTAGCCTGAAAAATGAACCCTACAATTTGAATGTTCCTGCTACAGAACTGAACTCCGGTAAGGTACTTTTGTGGGAAAATACCTAGCACCTTTTCAATCAAAGAACTGTGCATCCCTTCCGACTGCCTCCAGGGTAATATGAAACCAAAATTTGCTTTTCTGTCAACCATGTGCATGCTGGAAGGAAAACCAATACTGGCTGGAGAACTCAATCCGTGCTAGTCATCCTGGCCTAATTTCTGAATATTTCTTTATCTTCTGTGGCTTGTTCTTCGCAGAGAAATTTTATTCTATTTTGTGGTGTTTCCTGCCACTTTTTCGCCATTTCGCCATCAGTATTATTCACCCCTTGATTGGCAAGAAGATCTGCAAGTTTGTTGGCCGATCTACGAACGTGATTGAAACTCATCATTCGAAGCTTCTGGAGGTGAACGTAGATTCTTTGGTAGACCTGTATTAATTTCCAGTATGTAAAGACTTTCTCTGGTCGAGATCCGCCATTGATTTTTTTCACAGAGTTAATGGTGATCTCTGAGTCTGCTTCAACAATAACATTTGAAACATGGTACTGGATCAGAAACTCAAGACATTGTTCCATAGCCATTAATTATGCCATATTATTTCTGGCTCTTCCCAAATGATAGTGAAAGATAAAGATGATACTGCCCTTATAATCTCTTAAAACTCCTACAAAACTTGCTGATCCCGGGTTGCCTTTTGAAGCCCCATCGATATTATGTTTTAGATAGCTTTTCGGAGGAGGATGCCAGAAGTCCTTCTCTGTCTCAATAATTATGTTCTTCTTGCTCAGTCCTTGGGGAATAATTCCTTCCATTCCTAGTTGTCTAAGAGTTCTGAGCTCAACCTCAGAGGGGGGATTTTTAGGGAGATTGCGAACTGAGATACTCACAGTCTCCCTGAGCTGTTTTAGGATCAGATCAAAAAGTCTTAGAGGAATAACCTTTTCGTTCTTAAATATTCTTTTATTTCTTTCTTTCCAAACATTCCAGATAATGAAACTTGGTGTTAAGGCCCAGGCTAAGTTAAGGTACTCATTCTCCAAATAGTTACCTCTCCACTTTATTAGGGTATTTGTGATACTTCTCATGTCCCTGTCTGTTTGATGGAAAATGGTGGAGAAAGAATCCCACAACCAGGTGGTGTAGGAGCAACTGTTAAGAATGTGTTCCATGGTCTCCTCCTTCTCTTCACAAAGCCGGCATTTGGAAGGCCCCATTACCCCTCTTTTCCTTATGTTGTCCCACGTTAAAATTTTCTTATGATAAACCAGCCACATGAAAAGCTTGATCTTTATCCAACCTTGGTGCTTCCAAAGGTGCTTCTAGGTATTTTCTGGAGCACTGGAATCAAGTTCCAGAAGAATACCTTTAGCTTCCTTGAGATTAAAGGTACCGTTATTGTTATTGCCCCATCTCAATTGATCCTGCCCTAAAATCATTCTTTGTTTCAGCAAGTTCTCCAGAGCCTCTAATTTTATTCTAATGGGGTTGTCATCTCTGCCCTCCATTTTCCTCCATCTTCTCCATTTTCTGGAGTTTTGAGTAGGATCCCAGAAATCCTTAACTTTGTTTAACCCTTGGACATTTGTTTTCTATTTGAGGCTTACAAATTCCTCTCATAAAAGCATAGATTCTTGTTGCCATTTGTCCTCCCAAAAGAGTGCAAGATCTCTTGCTCTAATTTCCCAAAAACTGTGATTTTGAACTAGGCTTCTATTTTCCCAGGCTCTGTTCCAGATGTGAGATCCTTTTAAATTCCTAGACATCCTTATGAGTTCATTAGTGTGCCAAGAGTTGGCATATTTCTCTTTCCATATCCTTCCCCACTGTGTTGTTGGCTCTTGAACCCATCTCCACCAAAGCTTGGCTCCAAGCACTTTGTTGAGAATCTCCTGATCATCCAAACCCAGGCCCCCATGACTTTTAGGTTTACAGATTTTGTCCCAAGAAACCAGGGCCCACTTCTTCTTTGTTTCTTCCTTACCCCAGAAGAAATTTCTTTGTATATTCCTAAATTGTTCTAAAACCCCTTTGGGACCTAGGAGAGCTGATAACATAAAAACCGGGATGGATTGTAAAACCGCCTTTGTCAGAACAAACCGCCTAGCTAAGTTCAAGACCCTGAAGGTCCAATTTCTGACTATGTCCTGCATCTTGTTAAACACTTGTTCCCAGGTACTCTTATGCATAGGTTTGGCTGTGAGTGGGATTACTAAATACTTTGTGGGGAGGGAATCCCTTTGGAAGCCAAGAATTCTTGAGATATTTCTCTGAATATCAATATTAGTATTAAAGAAGAAGATTTTTTATTTGGAGAGATTGACTTCCATACCTGTATGCATGGCAAAATCCTTCAGGATTTGATTATAGGGAGAAGCTTCTTTGACTGTGGGGATTCCTTGTAGCATGGTGTCATCTACAAATTGTTGGTGAGTCAGAGTTTGACCATTCTCAGATAAATGAAGACCTTTAATTTTGTCCAAATCCTTAGCATTTTTAATGGATCTACCTAGTCCTTCCATCATGAGGATAAAAAGAAAGGAAGAGAGCGGGTCTCCCTGCCTGAGGCCTCTCAAAGGAATGAAGATCTCTGAGGGAGAGCCATTCACCAAAATTGAAAAGCTGGATGAAGTTACCAGAGCCATGACCCATCTGACCCAGTTGTGATCGAAACCAAAAACAGTGAGAACTTTCCTGATGTAATTCCAATTCACCTTGTCATAAGCTTTGGCAATATGCAATTGCCTGATCATCCCTGCCTACTTTTTACTGGTAAGCGTATGAACCACCTCATGGGCTTGGATAATGTTATTTAAAATTTGTCTGCCCTCCACATAGCCTGCCTGTTCCTCTGATACTAAGTGAGGAAGGAGAGGTCTTAGTCTATTGGCAACAACCTTGGATATTATCTTGTAAACTACATTACATAAGGCTATGGGTCTATACTTATTTGCCATTTGCGCTAAATCCTATTTGGGGATCAAATAGATGAAAGAGATATTGAAGGCTTTTAGGATAGTATTGTTACACCTGGAATCCTCCACCACATTCAGAATATCCTGTTTGAAAATATGCCAACAAGTTTTAAAAAAATCCACATTGAAACCGTCCGGTCCTGGTGCTTTACAATTCTGCATCTCTTTGAGAACTTCGCTTACTTCCTCTTCGATGACCGGTCTATTGAGGTTAAAATTGTCCTTTTTGGAAACCAACTTAGGGATATGCCTTATCATTTCCTTGATGGAATAATCCCTATTTGGATTGTTTTCCCGAGTGATGTTTTGGAAATACTGAACAAACACAACTTCAATATTTCTATGAGTGTTCTGAAGCTCCCCATTCTCGTTCTTTATCGAGGATATTCTGTTGTGTGATCTATTAGCTATGGTGGACTTGTGGAAAAATTTTGTGTTCCTTTCTCCTTCTTTGAGCCACTGAACTCTAGACTTTTTCCTCCAAAATATTTCCTCTTGTTTGCATAAATTTTCCCATTCTTGATGGTGTTTATCTGCCTGTTCACTTTTAATTTTATCAAAGCCTTCTTGGATCAAAGCCTGGTTAAGATCCTGAATTTTGATCTCCAAAGATCTTTTGTTCACAAAAATGTTTCCAAAATCCTTCTTATTCCATTCTTTGAGTCTGAACTTGACATGTTTTAGTCTTTTGTGAAGGAGGTACATTGGTGATCCTTGTAATTGCAAATCTTCAGACTACCATTTTTCAATGTTATTGATGAAATTCGGGTGGGAGAACCAGATGTTCTCGAATTTGAAGGGCCTATTTCTGGGAGAAGCCAAACCTTGGATTTCCAGTTGAATCGGCCAGTGATCGGACCCTTCGAAGGGAAGGATTATCACTGTTATTTCTTTGTTTATAATCATCAACTCCTCTGAAATCAAGAACCTGTCTAATTTAGAGGCTACCTGTGCCTCACCTCCTCTTTTATTATTCCAAGTAAAAAAGCCATTGCTCACTTCTGCATCAACCAACTTCATATCTTCTGTGAATGATTGGAATGCTAAAGAATCTTTGGCTAGCACTTTGGTTCCTCCTTTTTTTTTCCGAAAGAGACTTGATCATGTTGAAATACCCTCCCATGATCCAAGGAATCCCATCCTGTCTATTCCTGAGATATTTTAGGGAGTCTATCAATTTAAGTTTATCATCTAATTTTTGAGGGCCATAAACATTTGTAACCATGAAGGTTTCCAAAACCCCAACTAGTTGCACGACCACTGATAAGTAATTTCTGGATGCTTCAGCATCTATAATACTGATTTTCTGGGGATTCCAAAGAGTTAGAATGCCCCCCGCTGTGTTTTCAACTTTAACTTCTAAATACTCAAATCTGTTTAGCCATTTACTATGAATTTGTTTAACTTTCTGGATGGAACATTTGGTTTCCTGAATGAAGATCATATCCAACATTTCTTGTTTTATTCTGTAACTTAGCATTCTTTGTTTTCTTTTACTACTCAAACCTCTAATTTTCCAAGATGTGAACTTCATAATTCAAGATTTTTGAAGGAGTAATTGGTTAGATCTTTCATCTTACTTGAGTCTATCATTAACTTTCCACACTCCATCAGGAGGTCCTTCTGCTTTTTTTACCTCTTTTCTTTCCTGCACTTCTAGTAGCTAATCCTGGAGTTGATTTAATTCTCTTCACACCTCTGTACTCTTGCTTATCGCTGGTTTTACTTTTATCTAACCCATTTTCTTGAGTTTTAAAAACAACTGTTGAATTATGTTACAGTCTTCTTGAGGTAGTGAATCTATCCCTCTCGTTGTTCCCTGCATCAAGAACCCTTCTAGATCTAGGTGTTCCTTTTCTAGAATTTTTTGAAGTTCATGATCCTCCAGATCTGTTTCACTATGGGTCATTTCCTGATCCAACTCTAGTTTTGATTCATTCATTATAATTTCTTTGTCATTACCCATCTTTTGTATTGGGTTGCAATTTCCTGTCTCTTCCTTTTCGTTAGGGTCGTCCTTCAAAGTTTGGTCTTCATTTGCTATTTCTTCATTCTCTTCCAAAGCTTGATACCTGTTTTGACTGGCCTTTTGATTCTCAGTACATAGATGTTTTGGTCCTTTTTTGCCTCCTTTTCCTTTACTTGCAACTTTTTGAAAGCTCTTTGTGTCCTTTATTGCATTTTGTTTACTTCTATTTTCTATTTTGCTGAGAGGGAAATCTCTGAACAAGTGCCCATGTTCATGGCATTTATGACATCTGAACGGGATATGCTCATAGTCCATTGTTTGCACCCAATCCTCATCAAAAACTTCCAGGATGACTTCATCTAGAAGGGCTCCTGATAGATCCATTTCTACACAAATTCTTGCATAAGAGGTGTATTTTCCCCTTTTTTTGGCTTCCGAAGCTTTAACAAAACAACCCAGTTTATTTCCTATGGCTGCAAGCAATTCGGTTTGCCAGTAATCAAGGGGAAGAGAATAGAGCCTTACCCAGATAGGAACTAAAGTGAAAGTCTCTTTCTCCGGAACAAAGTTCATTATCCAGGGTTGCATATAGAGGCCAGTTGCTGCATAAAAGTAGGGTCCTCCTTCGAATATTTTGTCTTTGTCTTCGATACTTGTAAACACCACAGTGAAGAATCCCTTTGATCCAAGATGCAGATCGGTGCTACCTTTGGGTTTCCAGTGGTACATGATCCACATTTGTAAAGCCTTTTCTGTGGGCCATAGTCCCATAAATTTGCAGATTATAGCGTAAGTCCCCATGTGTTCCCTGTGGGCCTACAGTGCAAGATCGTTTAGCACTACTCTAGGAGTAGTCTCTGTTTTGGGTATGCATGGTCCCTTTTGTTTATTGTCTCTTGTTCTCTGTCTTTTGTCTTCTTCCTCCTAGTCTTGATTACTGACATTTTCCTAGGGCCTGACCCCATCTGTCTCCTTTTCTTTAGTATTTTTCTTTTTTTCCTCTTCACCAGAGCCTCTAACAATTCCCAATGGGGATTTGCCCCTACTGGCTACAGCCTCCTTGTAGGAGGGAGTGGAGCTCCCTCCTCTGTGGCCTCCATAAGGAACAAGCTCTGAAACTCTTCGAAACCCTAGCTGCGTGTTTTTTCCTCTTGGATGCGTGTTTTTTCCTCTCTCCTCTCGTCGTAATCCAAATTCGTTAGTTCAGGTCAACCTCATGTTTGCAAATCCTCTTTTAATGGAAAAGGGATATTATTTCTTTCACTCTCACACTAAGGTGTTACTTCAATAAGGGTTTTTCTTTGATTTCCTCAAAGAGCAGGTAGCAAACTTCCATTGCACTCAATCCTGTAGTGCTAAATCATATTACAAGTAGTGTGACTTCAAAATCTATTCATAGGATTGTCAAAATTGGTGCCACTGATGGAGCATTGAAGCTCCAACATAGAGGGAGAAGTGAGGCTTTGATAGTGATTTGTTGCAGAACTGAAGCAATGAGGCTTCAGTAGATGAGTAGGTTGCTAAAATTCGCTTCAAACCATTAAATCTCAAAGAGAGTCTTGGAGTACGTGGGAATATATCCTTCCTTGACAATGAACATTGTTGATCAATAAAACTGAGCATATGTCTTCCCCCATCTTTATGACTGGCCATGGACTTGGTGAAGGGGGTTGTGTAGCGAAACTCCTGGGTGAGGGTACTCATTAAAAAATCCATGTACTTGGATGAGTACATACCCCAATATGCATCCTACCACAAGTCACCCTTTTAAAGGGGTTGTGGACCCGATTAAGGTTGTTGGGGTTTCCTTCCATCTTTGCCACATGGGAGAGGAGACTCAAGGTTTGGATGATCTTTACCAAGGGCAGACATGCTTGCCATGGACTTGGTTGTGGTAAATTGATTTCCCCTAAGTATTGGATGCAAATGTTCTACCACTTAATTATTGACGATCAAGTTGGGAGAGGGTCAGTCAGTGGACATAGGGTTTGGATGACCTCTACCAAGGTCATTTATGATTTCCATGGACTTGGTTGTGGTAGATTGATCTCCCCTATTATCAATGTGTGTCATTCTTCTTCTTCTATGGATCGATTCATCATTGTTCAACTGAGATCAGGTCATGGAGCTTGACGTGGAGACTTATAAGGTTTGGATGATCTTTACCAAGGTCATTTATGACTTGCATGGACTTGGTTGTTGTAAATTGATCTCCCCTATCGTCGATTGTGGGTTATTATTCTTTTATGAGATGAAATGATATGAAATGAGCTTTTATTATGTTGAGAGATGTACATCCGAGATGAGACACTTGGTACAACCACAAATTCCTTCCTTGCTAAGAGGGAGTGTTGAAATTTGCGGCAACTTTGGGATGAATTTCCCAAAGAGAAATCCAATTACTGCATGAGAAGCCCGACTACCCCAAAAAGAAACCATCTTTCCCCAAGAGAGAATTAAATTTGGACAAAGGAAAATTATTATTTGGCACTCCCCTCATTTTATGTGACATTTATTTGGGCAAGCAATCACCGAGGCATTTGAGAAATATATTTAAATATTATCAAAAGCAAATTAATAAGATCTTCTTCAAGTCAACCTCACTAATTTGAAGGGTCGCATTAGTATTTAGAAACCCCTTGACTTCTCCATTGAATTGTGTAAATTAAAGACCTTGGAGTTCATTCAAAGCACACTATCAAGTGCATCAATATCAAAGGAGATGGTCTAATCTTAGTGCAGAACTAGAGGCTAGCTGAAGTTAAAAGGAGGTTTGTTTTGTGTCTTTTCATATGGATGGTTCGGGTCGAGTTATGGAGAGAGATGGCTAAGTGGTGGAGGAGCATACTAGGTGGATTTTGTGCATATTTTTGTGCTAAACATGGCCACATATCTTCGTGTCATTTCAGGAAGGGTCGATCCCTCGAAGTATTATTGGATAATGTTATCATAACAAATTTTGGGTGGATAAATATGAGCCGCGATTTCTTGTGAAGCAGTGTAGGAGTTAGTGGATTTGAAGGACAAAATTTATGCAAGTTTTGAAGGTTATTTATTTGTGTATTGGGTGTATGATGTATCATTGTATTATAGTGCAATGTAAGTATGTTTTGGGAGGGTCGTAAGGCCTAATGGGTTCCTAATGCTAGGTTGAATTTGTCTCAAGGATAATGTAGTGTTTTTGAGGAGATTGAGCCCTAGAATTAGGGTTGACTAATTATCTACAAGAATCCCTAATCAATGCTAATAAATTTAGGTATGTGTGCTTAGGACCGAAGAATTTTGAGGATAGAAAAGAAGTCATTCAACCAGAGGTATGTTTTCTATCCATGCTTGAAGTCTTGTAATGTGATATAGGTTCGGCTGGACAGATTTTATATGGTAACTTGAGTATAATGTTGAGTGCTATTACAAGTTGTTTTTGTCCCCTAAAGTATAGTGTCATGTGATGGACTATAAAGGAAGAAGGTTTGTAATATAAGGTTGATGGTAAGAGGGTTCATATTTTGTACTTATAACAGTGATCTATGGTAATGATATGATGTACTTATGACAGTGAAATATAGACTCATGTGCCTATGAAAATGACGTATAGTATTGACTCTTGTGGTTATGATAGAGATATATGATAATGATATCTTCAATATGATGTATGGAATTTCATTATTGTCATTGTATATAGCATAAGTGATATATATGGCAGTGAAATGACATAGATGTATGGTACTCCTTATGAAAATATGTATGGAAATCAAACTTGTTCTTATGAAAGTGATTCTAGACAGTGATATTTATGAACATGGAAACAGTGATATGATTGTGACAGAGATATATGCTACCTTCTGTAAATATGGAGGAATCCCTATCAAAGGCCTAGTGGAGGACTTATTTACTTGTGTGCTACCATCTTATGAGGATCCTATATGTTCAAGGGTTGGCTCTATGAGGCCTAATGTGTTTGATGTTGAAAGACTTATGTCTCATTCTTATTGTACTTTGTATCTCAGTTGAACATGTGATGAATATCTAAGAAAAAGAAAAATTGATTTTGGGTATTCCCCTATGTGGGGTTTTGCCTTGGTCTCTGACCAAATATCATGGAGTCTCTAGTGTGTATCTTTTTCTTTTAATGTTCCTTATTGTTTCGTTGCATTATTGATGTTAATGTCTCTATATATAATTGCTTATGATGATATGGGTTGAATGTAAAGTGAAAAATGTTGAAAAATTTTTAAACTACAATTATGTACAATAGAGAACAATTTAGCCCTAAAATTAACAAAAACTCAGACTTGTAACCTTCTTCTTCAGACTCGAATAGGGCCTCAAATCCAAAAAGTTATGCATAGAAAACTACCACAAGAGAAACTCAAAACAAGAGATAAAACCCTCCTTGAGATTTAGCCTTTTTCAAACATTCAATGAAGCTCAGACCTCAGTTTAATTCTCCTTTGTTTCTGCCTCAAATGATCCACAATTTCTTGCATCAAATGCCCACTAGTTGGGTGAATTTATAGTGGTTGGAGGAGCCTAGTTTAGGGCCAATGTGACCCTTGAAAAGACATGTCTATAATAGAACTGAACAGTGCAACTATAATTAGTTTTATTTTGAAATAATCTATTCAATAGGAGCCAACCTAAGGAGAACCAACCTTCTTAGAGGAGGCTTAGGATATTCAAAAAATCAAATGTTGACATTTAAATAGTTTCCTTTAAAGGATGATTAGGGCACATGAGTTTAGGCCTATTAAAATGTAGGTTTTAACCCCGTACATAAATTACCTACATACGAATTCTAAAACACAGAATATAAACAATATGAGAGCATAACACATAAAACACATAGGCACAGAGATTTCCCCTGGATCCCAAAACCAGGACTACCAGCTTGATTTTTCATTATGTTCCTTTCAATGTTACAATACATATTTATACATGACGAAGTATCCAATACCATGGACCAAAAAACCATCGCATACAAAACCATGTGTGAAAATCATGCACAAAACCATAGGTGGGTCCGCCCAACCTAACATAGGTTTCAAAACCAAATTTTCTGAGGCGTTGCCCCGAACCCATAAAGTGGGGTTACGGGTGCCTCTCAAACCCCCTGTGACGCCCCCCCCTCCTCTAACCCCCGGTTAACTATGTGGGCTAGTCGTGGAAAGAATATAACACAACCCAACATTCTCCCACTTATTGTTTTCTTTCCACAGCGGGGCACAAGAGAGCTTAGTCATTTATCCAGCCCTGCAATGCCCATTGTTTCTCTACACCAAGAGAACTCACAGATTTTGTCAATGCATCTACTGTATTCTTCAAAGTGTCCCCCTTTACCAGCAACACCTTTTTGTCTTCTATCATATCCCTTTGATGAAACCAGCTCACAAAAAGAAAGAAAAGATAGTTGAGCGCCTTAGAATTCAGCCTCTTCAAGGGGGCAACCTCCTTTACATTACACAAATGAACAATTATTGGATGATTCAAATGACAAAACCTCCTTTCTATATATAGGAGTCTGAGGAGTCACAATATAACCCAGCCGACCTAACAATAATAATATAAAGCCACAGGAATAACAATAGAGGGATTCTATGGGGCACAGTAATAACAATATGGGGACAATAAGGGCACAACAATATTAATAAGGGATACAACTACAATAGTAATGGGGTAATCACTAGTATTATAGGGACCTAACATGCCCCTCTCCTTCAAAAAAGTGTTGTCCTCAACGCTTGAGTAGTTATGGATGCTTCTGTATAAAATTCTCATCCTCCCATGTGAAATCTTCAGTGGATAATTTCTTCCACTTAATGAGATACTATGAAATTGATCAATTTCGTATCTATCGAGTTCTTGTTTCTGTGACTGCTTCCAGTTCCAATATAATTTTTCCTTCCTCGTCAAGTTCTGGCAATATTGTTTGAACTGGGAGTTTGTCGCCTATAACCTTCTCTAAACATGAAACATGGAAAACTGGGTGCACTCAAGAAGCTGCAAGAAGCTCCAATTTGTATGCCATAGTACTAATCTTTTGCAACACCTTGTACAGACCATAATACTTTGGTGATAATTTGTTATCCTTCTTAGCTTGCTTGAGGGACATTTGTTTATATGGCTGTAGCTGTAGGAATACCCAATTACCTACATCAAAACTTCTTTCACTGCGATGTTGATCTACCTGTCGTTCTATTCTATTCTGTGCCAACACGAGGTTATCCTTTAAGAGTTTGAGGACTTGTTGTTGATGTTCGATGTGATGTTCCACTGCTTGAACCTTAGAATTTTCTCTTAAATATGATGTGATGGATGGTGGCTGATATCATAAAGTGCCATAAATGGGGTCATTTTTGTTGTTGTATGGAAAGAAGTGTTATACCACCATTCAGCCAGAGGCAACCATTTGACCCATTGTGTCTGTTTATCAGATACAAAGCAATGAAGATATCCTTCCAAACATTTGTTTACTATCTCAGTTTGCCCATCAGATTGAGGATGATAAGATGAGCTATGAGCTAACTGAGTACCAAGACAAGAAAATAATTTTGTCCAAAAATTTCCAGTGAAAATCGGATCTCTGTCACTTACAATAATCTTTGGGTTTCCATGTACCTTTTGAATTGTTTCCATAAATGCACTAGAAACTGTACTGGCTTTAAATGGATGTGATAATGCACAAAAGTGTGCATACTTGGTAAGTCTGTCAACTACCACCATGATGACACTCTTTGCCTCAGACTTGGGTAAACCTGTGATAAAATCCATTGAAACCTCCTCCCAAAGTGGCTTAGAATGGACAAAGGTTGTAATAGACCCGGGGTCTTAATTGTTTCAACTTTATTTTGTTGGCAAACCAAACATTCCACCAAAAACCTTTGAATATACAATTTAAGGCCATCCCAAAAAAATTCCTTCTTAACCCTGTGGTAAGTTTTTAAAAATCCTAAATGCCCTCCTAAGGGAGAAGTGTGCAATTCCATAAGAATCTTGTGTCTGAGCTGGGAATTCTTACAGAGGTATAAGCGATCTTTGTACCATAACGAATCATTTTTCCAGATAAATGTATCAAATGTACTAGAATCTTGCTGTAACTTTCGAATAAGCGCCCACACTTCTTCATCATTCTTCCATTCCTCCCTTGCTTCGTTTATCCAATCTAGCTGGATAATAGAAATGGTGCACAACAATGCTTCCACATCCTCATCCTTTCTTGAGAGTGCATCTGCCACCACATTTCGCTTCCTTTTTATAAATGATTTCAAAGTCATAACCCAACATCTTTGTGACCCACTTTTATTGCTCTTCAGAGGATAATCTTTGTTCTAAAAAGTATTTAAGGCTATCATGATCCACTTTTACCTTGAAGTGTCTCCCCATTAGGTAGGGTCACCATTTCTTAAGTGCATGTAGTATTGCCAACATTTCCTTCTCATAAATAGCTTTGTGTAAAAACTTTCCCTTGAATGGACGACTTTCAAAAGAAATGGGTCTTTTTTCTTGCATTAAAACAACACCAATTCCATCTCCTGAAGCATCACATTCCACAATAAAGGTTTTTGTGAAGTCCAGTGTAGCTAAGACCGATGCTTGGCACATTGCCTCTTTAAGATGTTCGAAGGCCTTTGTTGCTTCTAGAGTCCATTAAAATGCATCGTTCTTCAATAATGTTGTTAGAGGTGCTGCTATTCTCCCATAATTCTTAACAAACTTGTGATAATAACTTGTCAACCCGAGAAATCCTCATAGATTCTTTATGGATGTGGGAATTTTCCATTCCTTAATGGTTTTAATTTTTCTAGGGTCTACCTTAACTCCTTCATGAGATACAATATGACCCAAATATTCCACCTCTTGTACTCCAAAGAAACATTTGGATCTTTTTGCATATAATTGTTTCTCCTCCAATAGTTGTAGCACCCTGTCAACATGTTCAACATGTTCCTTCCAAGACTTGTTGTAGATTAGTATATCATCAAAAATACTAACACAAATTTTCTAAGGAAGGGTTTGAAAATGGAATTCATCAAACCTTGAAATGTAGAAGGTGCATTGGTAAGGCCAAAAGGCA
>APFE031029879.1:15965-73435 GCA_000404065.3 Pinus taeda
TAGATAACCACTGCCTTACCAAAATCAAAGTCATGCATACTCACCATCATGGTTTACCACAAGGGAAACCAAAAAGATGACGACGAGGGCCAATATCAAAACTTTCTAAAACTAAATACTATTCTAGCTAGCTACCTAAAAAAACATTGCCTGATAAGTTTGACAAAATAACAACATAACAGTTATCAGTTATCCTAACCGTACATCTAACTAAGAAAATAAAATTTTGAAACCAAAACTTCAACCAAGTGCTCTGAACAAACATCACTTGTCTAAGGATGTTATTTGCGCCGAGTCTTGCACACTGGAGCCTATTGGAGGTTTAAGAGCACACTGGGGATGGCCTTCTATATGTGTCAAGTGAGAATCAAGGTTGGCCAAGCATAAGCGTTGGTGGCGTTGAACTCTCTGGATTTCATTAAGGCATGCAATGATCTCATTGTGGTCCTCATATTTATCTTTGAACACTTGGCCTAGGAGTTCATTTTCCAATGAAGAGTAATAGAATTAAAATATTGACCACACCTTCCCCTAGTGTGAGCAATATCAGACAACCATCTAGCACTTTTTGTTTCAATTTCTAAATTACAATAGGAATGTTGATCATTGTTGGTTAAGGCTTCTAATTGACAAGTCTTAGCTAGAATTTCAAGTGAGGTGGAGGAGAGGAAGATGGTGATAGAAAATTGGGTACATGTCTAGGCTCGGGGTCTCCTTGAAGGGACACAACCTCTAGACCCCCCCATGGAGTCTCATCCTCTGACACAACATCACAATGAAGTGATGGCCAGCTGTAGAAGTATAGGACCCTCAGAGGAGGTGAAAGCCTATAATCTAACCAAGACTCAACCAGGTGAAAGTCGAGAAAATGTTTAAGGATTAAACCCAGATAAATGAAGAACCAAAGTGAGGAAATAGATGCAAAGAAGGTAGAACCAAGGAGAGGCGTCAGGCATGGATTAAACACCAAATAAACTAGAGGAGTCAAAAGGTTTATAATGCCACCATGTCGCCCTACATACCAAGCACTAAATGCCACCATGCAAAGAGAAATAAACTGAAGAGTTTGAACAAGATTTTGACATAGGAAGTGTTACTCGTTTCTCGATAACCCTTAGAGAAGTAGCATTTGAAACCTCCTTTTTCCTGGAAAATGTGAGTTCTTAGTTGAATTCCTTTTGCAGCTTTGTCCTTGTTCTTGGTGTCAATTCTTGTAGAGTAAAAATTGTTGACAGAGTCCACACCTGGGGGACCAAAGCCTTTAGTGCTCGATGAACCAGAAAAGCCAATAACACAATGGAACTATCTCACCTACAGTGAGGATTAACAACTTGCACTACAAAAAAACCCAAGGATGCAATAACGATTGTGTGAGTTCCCATTGAAGGTTAATTATTTCATCCTATTGTTATATACCAATGAAGTTTTTTACATCCGTGAGTGAATGGGGTGTGATGGAAATGACATCCCCCCTCTTTAATGCAAGGAGAGGTAGAGGGGTGGCAGGGCTCCTTCCCCCCGCCTCCCCTATATCACTAGTTCTTTATCCAACGCCCCAATCAGGGACATTATTATAATATATATAAATGAAATGATAATATATTTAAATGAAAGAGAAAGACAATTTTTAGAAGAAAATAAAATAAAATTACAAAGTTCTAATTGGATTTAAGTGTAAGGAGATTATCACACAGTAAATTGATTAAGATATTTAAGAGGATTGTAAAGGTGATTTTTTTCCTAATGTTAAAAATATTTTTTAATGATATCAATTACAATTTATCTTAATTTGGATTTACTAAGTGTTTATAGCAATGGAATTGTGTTTAAAAAAAAATAAAATAAAATCTTTGTTTTAGGATGGTGATTTACTTTTAAGGTCATAACTTAGCTAAACACTAATTTAATCCATAATACCTCTCTTTTTTGGAAAGGGAATCTCTTCTTGCATCAAAGGGTTGTTAACCAAAAAATTGATGGATGGACAAATGTTTCCTTTCCACCGTGTGTCATGGGTAGGGACGTGGCAATGCTCCCCCCACCTCACCAAGCTTAAATTATTGCCTTCACTCCTAATTCAAAGCATATCATCTTAATTCATTACAATATGATGGCATTTTCTTTGAACTTTGGCCTTGAGTTAATGGTTCAATTCTAGAGAAGCTTTTGAATATTTGGATTGAATTCATGAAGGATCATGGCCATTGGTTGCCCCAATCATTGTTGTCCTTTTCACAATTTTTTTTAATTTAATATGGATTTTCGCTCTAAGATGACGAAGTGGCTTCATTCTTCATGATGGATTATGCATGCTCATATTCATTGTGCACTGCAGGAAGAATCACTGCACTTCATGGCTCTGCTCAAACCTGTCTAACTTACACTCTGGAAGTTCCTTCTCTACCCTTCTATGTATTCTCTACAATATCATGCTTTTTCCTTAGCTTATTTGTCTCTTTGACATTGTTTATGATTCTTGTTTCTTTCAGTCCTCTTTCTTGTTGGCTCTAGTTCTTGGTGGCCATTTCTCCTCCCTTTTCCTCTACCATCAACTGGTCTTGGTGGCTTTCCTAGTCTTCTCCTTCCACCCCTAGAATTCTTTCCACCCATACCTCGCTCAACCAACCATCATTTCTAAGCTCCTCACCTCTCCTCTTCCTCAAGTCTGGATTTATCTTTCCTTTTTATCATCTTATGAATGAGTTTCCCCTTGGTTTTACCCAACATTGTTGATGTTGATTCGTAGCTAACATATTGTTTCAAATGGCATGCAATAAGGATTTGCTTATGCATAGGTTGTAGAGAGATGGAATTGGGCGGTGTGGGCACAAGGTCATGCCTATCCCCCCCCTGGATCAAGGACAACGGCTGTAGCCTGAGACAAAAACTTAGATCAAAAGGCTAAGAGGTGAGGAAACAAGAGGAGAGAAATAGTCAACGAAAAGGAGAGAGCAGTGGAAAATGTTGTTGAAGAAAAAAAATGCATAGCAAGGGGGTTCTCAAAGACTCTCTTAGCTTTTATTTTATTGGTTATTGATCATTTCCCATTGGAAGGTGTAGAGATCACATTGTGACATGCAATGGAGCATGAGGATTTAATGGAGCCATCACAATGATGATCGAGCAGTGTTGGAGTTGATTGTTGAGCCTTTTGTTTTGTGACTTTGGGTGTTATTCCTTATGATTTTGTGTTTAAGGCCACTAGACTGTGTGTTTATGCTTAAGTGGTCCATGGGACAATAAATGGATGATCTAATCACCATGGTGCTTGCTTTTTAGATGATAAACCATCTGGACATGGAATTCTGAGTAACTATGGTGCTTGACAAAGAGTCGATAAACCGCTTGGACATTAGATTGTAGACCCCTTTGGTGCTTGCTCTAAAAAGACAACTAATAAACCACCTGGAAAATTTATTCAACCTCTTGAACTGAGGAATACCCCATATTGAGCTTCGGTGAAGCCCTATGAATGAGATCATAGGAGTGAGCAGATTCACCCCTCATTTAATAAAGTTTGAACAACCTGTGGAGGAGACCAGTGGAGTTGGGTTTACTAGTTCATTATCCCACAAACAACACTTATAAATTATGTGAAACTTGGGAAGGGGCTTTGCCCATCTTATTATCTCAAAGGCCTATGAATTGGCTTTTATGGGCTCCTACTCCCTATGCTTATTACCAAACTGAAGGTTTAGGACCATGGGTTCAGATCCTTTGGCCATAACTCATAAGTCTTGGTTTGGGATAATTTCCCTCCCTTATCTATGTGAAAATATGAAACTTGGTCACTAATCACTAGACAAGGTATATGATGCATTGTAGGGTGATATGGGGAGGCTAATAGCCAGGCCCCGGTCTTTTCCATCACAAAAGGACCATCTTGTCATGGAAAGAATAGATAGTCAAGGTTTATGATGAACATGAGTTTGACAACTAATGAGCATAGGTTTTGTGGGCCTTGGGTGGAACCTTTCATACTGGAACTTTTCCATTGGATGACCAAGCCACTAGGCCCCCAAAAACATTTGTGAATTAATCACTTGGGAAGGGAGAGTCTACTTGTGGAACCAATTAAACTTTACCATTGGACCTCAAGAAGAGTATGCTATAGTAGTAGTGTTGTTTCTGGATTTTACGATTGTGTGCTTGGTGTCAAGAGTGTGTCTAACGTTTTAGGTGGACATTTTACCCATCATCAAGGACCAAATGAAGCAACCCAAGTAGAGAAGGATGACATTGATGATCCAATAATAAAATTAAGGAAAGAAAGGAAGTGGGTCCAAGGTGAAACCTTACCACTAGATTGTCGATTTGACGGGTCTATGGGAGATTTAAGTAGATGAATGAGCATAGGAGATTGATTCAACATAATGTGGCTCATGAATGGACCCCACCGGGCTCTCAACCTTCGTCATTGGGATATTTCCAACAATGTGGGAAGAGTGGAGGCCAGTTGGGTTGATCAAGTGTGAGGTGTGTCGAGGGTGGGCCCATCAAGTTCATGGGAAATCGGGCCACCATGCTCACAATAGAATTCATAGAGGCCAGTTGGGTTGATCAAGTGTGAGGTGTGTCGAGGGTGGGCCCATCAAGTTCATGGGAAATTGGGCCACCATGCTCACAATAGAATTCATATGGAAGAGGGGAGCTAGGAGAGCCTCGATCCGATGTGATGTGGACATAGGGACTCCACTATGGTTAGCAACATTGACCTTGAGTTGACTTACACAATGAAAAAATTCCTCGCAAGAAGTAAATCAAACTCGTTAGGGTTTGGTGCTTGTAGACCCTACGATGATAGCATGTTGGTGCCACATGGAACCCTTGTGATGACATGGCCCCATTTTAATAGATTATACTTCTAACAAGCATAAATTTTGATTTGGGACTCAAATTGAGACAAACATTATATCACCAGAAACCTCTCGATGAGCTGCATAGAATCACAGTTTTAGTTTTATGAATAGATTACTCTGAAAAATTAGGAAGTTGTAACCCCATATTCACAACAAACCTTGGAGATTGTGTCAAACAGGTAACCCTCCCATAGCCCAGGAGGGTCAAGGGGATGGGAAGTGGTTACAGATTGGTATAAGAGCCAAGGTTCCACACAGGACCTGAAAAGGCTCACACACTAAGGATTAAGTTTAATATGATAATTCTTGATAGAATTTTGACATGGGTGTTGGTTCTAATCTTGAAAGAATTTTGACATGTCTTTTTGTTTCCTAGAATATGTAACTAACATGTCTTATGATTACATGAACAACTTCAGACAAACATGTTTGGTGGTGACATGCCAAGGAAATGAATTAATATGTTTATACTTGTTTAGCTGACAGTTGTTTGTGTGTCACATCACATAAGAAGACACAAATTACAACAGAAAATAGAGGAATGAGTAGAATAATGGTATAATACAACATGAACAAAACCCGTCACGACCAGGTAGAAGACTTAGTGGGAAAGAGCTCAAAATAAAATTCCCCATGTTGGATGGAAACCCTCAAAACCTTGAGATTTAAATTGAGAAGCTACAAGGTAGACAATTAAAATATTTCCAAAGCTCAAGAAAGGCAAGAAGAGGTGAATGTGGTGATATTACCAAGCTTATCAGATCTACAAAGGAAAAAGTAACATGAGCTTGGTTCCAACTATCTATACTAGAATAAATCCAAGCAAAGTCCATCTGAAATCTGGAAGCATGGATTGGAAACTAATAGGGAAAAAGGAAGCAAGTCAAAGAAAGACATAGGCAGACAAGTAAAGACATAGTGAGAGGAGAAACTCCACTCATGACTATAGAAAGAGAGACAAACAACCATGACTAGTTATCTAGAGCTACAACTAGAAGACACTAGCAACAAAGGAGGAGTGATAAGAGCATAATGTCAGAAGTATTCAAGAAGGAAAAACCTTTTTCCTTTGATGGAGAGATCAAGAATAAATGAGAAGCAAAAACTTAGTTGTTTGGCTTGAAGAAGTATTTCAGAGTCCATGTCTACTCTTAAACATGAAGGTTGCGGTAGCCATTTTCACCTTGAAGGGAAAATCTTACATATAGTGGGAAGATTTGAGAAATTTTAAAGGCATCAGAGAGAAAGAACTAACTTTGGAGAAAAATTGAGAAATATTTTTGGTAAAAGTACCTATCTGAGAGGTACTATGACAATAAGATTAAAGAGTTCCATGAGCATAAACTAGGATATCTCACCTTGGATGCCTACATCAACAAATTCTTGGAGTTGTTGAGGTATGTGCCCTACATCAAAGATGAGAAGGTAAAGACCCAGACATACCTTAGTGGGTTACCACAATCCTACTAAGATAGTATTGAATATGATGAGCCAAGGACATTGGAGGACACCATTCGAGAGGCCAAGTATTTCTATGATCAATAAAATCACAAGGTTGAATTCTGGGTAGACAAGAGAAAGAAATATAAAGCCAATTTCAAGGGAAAAGGACCAAAATCCTTAGGATACAAGAAAATAGGGAAAAATGTCAATTTCATCACACTTGCCAAGGGTGAATTCCAGTGTAATTTCCCTACTCCCAATAGATATTGGCATGCAAAAACAACAATAGAAAAGGCTAAGGAGCCCAAGATAAGGCCATTACATTGTTGGGGATGTGGAGAGTACCACATGTTGAAATATTGTCCTCACCAACAACAAAAAAACAAGAGGTTGTACAATGTCCTAGAGGCAACAACAGTAAATGATGTGGCTCAGAATGTACCTTAGATTTATTGGACATTGGAAACTAGGTAAGTGAATCATCAATCCTTGGGGATCAAAATGGAAGATATGGTCATAAATCAACTTGTTTAAATTTTAATCAATCTGGGTTCAAATTTCAATTATATCAGCCCAACACTAATAGTGATGGGTGCTTTGCAATGGACTCCTCATGCAAAATCAGGGATGGTCCAACTAGCCATGAGAGTAAAGAAGAGAATGGAAGATTTGGTGGAATCATGCCACTTAGAGTTGGGCGGCATGACCACAACATCCACCCTTAATGAGATGTTTGTAATAGCCCCTCGTTAATTTTCCATGTAGATAAAATAAGACCAAGGTCATGGGACATGTATTCCAAGTTAAATGTTAGGAAAAGTAGAGTGATGGGTATCTATGGTGATTAATTAATGGCTATGGAAATTGGCAAAGGCAAAGTGGCAATAATTGGAATTTTATTTATGAAATAAAGGAAAATAGGAGAAAATGAAGGTGAAGAGACGCATATTTGGATGAGAGGGAAATTAGAGGGAAAATGAAGAAAATAGAGGCCTCAATGATAAAAACGCTTTTAGGGATCAGTTGACAGATTTTGTCAATTGAGCTTTTGTCACTTTTAGCCTTTGTCAATTAGTTTTTGGAGCTTTATTCTATTCTCTCATACTCTTGCACCCTTAGAGTATTCTTGGAGCATTTTGGCATACATTGGATTTGGAGAAATAAGGCGAAGGATAGTAGGAAATCATAAAGTAACAGGTGGATTAACAACTACAACTGGATTTCTTTGCATGTAATAGGTTGCATGTGTGATTTCCTTGTTGATTTCTGGATGCTTGGTATATGCATGTGATTTTATGGTTATGTGTTGTCATTGGAATGGAGATTTTCCTGGTTTAACAATGGTTTTAGCCTTGCCTTGGCATTTCCTGGATAGCCATGGTGTTGTGGGTTTTCCACTTGATTGTTTTCTTATTTATGCTCACAATTGCTTATGGTTGTGGGTTGGAACAAACGTTCTGGAATCCTTGGAACAACTTGGGTTGAGTTACTGATCCTAGAGCCTAGGTTGGGACAAATTTTAGTTTTGTAGCATTGGAGGTGTTCTAGTCTCAAAACTTTATGGAGAGACTAAAACACATGGGTTCTCCAAAAGCCATAAATCATTTATGGAAATTCCACCTAGAATGGCTCAATTAATTTAATTATCCATCATTTAATTTTTCCTCAGTCTAACTTAGGAAAAGTGGGTTAATGAATATAAATTAATTGAGAAATATGTGAATTATCTAGAAACTCACACGGATTGATTTAGAGATAATCTCAATCATTTATTAAGTTTTAAACATGCTTGTTAAAGTCATAACAGGAGATTATAAGAATAATACAATCAGTAAATTGAGGATGCACTTTGGAGAACACTTGAAGGTGAGAAGAACATGAAAATGTGACGAGTCATAGATACTTAGTGATCTAGACAGATTGATTCTCTAGTGCAGGTGATTCAGAAGGAGTGATTCAGTCATATATTGAGTAGCAAAGTGTCAGAGGGGCAGAGACAGTGATCTAGATGAGGATTTCTAGATCTGGAAGAGACAAAAGTGAGTGACTGAGGTATTCCATGACATAGCTAATCTAAATCAGCCGCAAGGTTCATGCAGAATTTTTCGACTAGTCGCAACTACAGTCGCGCAGGTTTTCCTAGTACAACCCCGAGGATCATGCAAGTTTTCCCATTATAGCCTCGATGATCGCGCGGGTTTTCCGAGCACATCCATGCAAATCAATCATAAGCCATGTGGGCATGTGCAGATGTTGTATGGAAATTTTTTAGAGGTCCAACTTTCCTTATGGAGGGAGAGAACCTTCTCTCCAAATATTTTATGTAAGATCTTGTTGATTGGATAACCAACTGGGCTTCCAAAGATTCTACTTAGAATTCACTACTGCATAATAAAATAAACCCTCAGTTGTTGCAGTAGCTTTCCCAATTGGTTTTTTCCAAGTAATTTTGTCCCAAAACAACCATGTTAATTTTGTGTGTTAACATTTCTCAGTTCTTATTTTTTCTTCCGCAGTATTTATTTTTGGTGAAGAAATTGTAGTGTGATTAATTCGATATTAATCAGAAAATTAATAGGTTGTTAATCGGTTAGATGAATTAATTCTAGTTATTGCATTTCAAGGGAATTTTCACAGCATATTTGACAGACAGGAATCTCAAAAGTGGAAAATAAAAATATGTGCCTTAGAGGGAGATGTAGTATAAATTTTTTGAAGGGTCGCGCAAGTTAGCTCAGAACAACCATGAGGAACATCGCGATATTTTCTTGTACAGATGTGTAGATCACGCGAGTTAAAAATAAACAACCACATAAGTACAAAAATAAAAAATAAAAATGTGTGAGTACATCGTAGGCAAAGCAACAACAAATCATACTTTTGCAGAGGATATTCTTGTTTGGTCACAAAGGGTTTGCAACAATAGATTCAATGTCAAGTAGAAGAGAAAGTGAACACATAGAGGGAAATTCTCTTAGAGGGTTTCTAGTTTAGAAATCCAAACTTTTAGTTGTAGATGGCAATAACAACAACCATATTTTATCACTTTAGAAGGGAGTGTGAATAGCAGCGCTAGTAGTTGACAAAGGAAGAGAGGGAGCCTTTGGGTTTATTTTCTCCAGTTTTGAGTTTCACGGATTATGAAACCTTGCAGGGATGACCACACGATATTTCCAAAGGAGGTTGTGTGGTTTAGCCAAAATGCAGATCTGGGCAGCAGTTCGACGTCTAGTTGATAGAAGAGTGCAGGAGGAAGTGTGACTTGTCTAGTGTGAATTGCAAAGAAAGGAAGGGTCCCATCTAGGGACTATGCTTGAAAGGAGATAGTGGGTCACCAAGTCCAAGAAGAGGAGGAGTATGAAACTACAACGTGCTGAATGGGCAAGGTCTATCACAGTTGCAACAAGGATATCAGTTATATCAGTTATGGATTGTTGCAACGAGATCATCACCTTTTTCTACTAGAGTTGAAAGTATCATAGTTACAGGTTCAATGTCAACAAATGTAATATGTCATTATACAGTCGCAAATAGTTGTAGTCAGTACCCATGAGACAGTTGAAAAACTAGTTGCAGTGACACAAGCAGTGTGAATTGCCTAGTTACAACATGTAGGTGCAATTCCAGCTAGGAGATTCCTAGTGCAAAGCTACATAGTCTAGTTTCCAGTGCAGGAGGACAATGTAAGTTTCCAAGACAGATAAAAGAGACTTCCCATACCGAGATCAAGACTCAAAGGGAGTCTAGTTTCAAAGGGAGCATCCCTATGGAAACTAGTGCTTCAGGATCTAGGGAGATTACACTCATTATTAAAGTAGTTGCAACAACATTGTAGAGATAGTAGCAGAGCAGTAGCAGTAGTAGTATGAGTATATCAGAGTTCAAAGTTGTGTAGAGGGTTGGGCAGGATCCATTGAGGTGTCCTCATCATGGATCATTACCTACTATAGGGGCCCATAGTATTTAGTAGCGGTATGGATCAATGTCAATGTCAATGATGCCATCAAATTCTCAAGTGACATTTGCAGACTAGTTGAAGTCAAGTGCTGAGGAGCACATAGTAATGTCAATAGAAAAGCAGGAGGCTCAGTAGAAGAGTTGCTAGTAGCACAAATTCCCATTGGACAATGTAGGGGCTAGTAGAAGTCAAGACTCAGGAGACATATACAGCATGAGACACAATTGATTCAGTATTTCGAATGCTTCTCAGTTGCAGTAATTGCAGTAGCAGCAACAATAGTTGAGAGGGAGTTGCAGTGCAAATGTATGGTTGGAAACACTATAACAATGTCAGCAGCAACACAAATGCAGCATTAGATTTGTGTAGTGGTTGGTGGGCAGTCACAGGTAGTCACAATGGCCATACATTAGCAGCGTGTATGGAGAATGATACAGATACAAGGTATTGGAGAAGTTCAATACTAGAACAACTTCTTCGCTAAGAGGGAGTGTTAGCTTTTGTAGGATCAAAGGTGTTCTAGTCTTGAAACTTAGTGGAGAGGCTAAAACATGTGAGTTATCCAAAACCCATAAATCATTTGTAGAAATTCAACCTAGAAATCGTTCAATCAAATTAATTAGCCATCATTTAATTTTTCCTAAGTCTAACTTAGGAAAAAGGGGTTAATTAATAGAAATTAATTGAGAAAGGTGTGAATTATCTAGAAACTCACACAGATCAACTTAGCAATAATCTCAACCATTGATTAAGATTTAATCATGGTCATTGGAGTCTCAGCTAGATATTATAAGAAGAAGTCGATGGGTAGATGGAGGATACATTTGGGCGAGCACTTGAAGGTGAGAAGCACTTGAGAGTGTGACCAGTTGCACATACTCAATGATCTAGACAAATTGAAATTCCAGTGCAAGTGATTCAGCAAGAGTGATCAAGTTAGAGATAAAGTAGAAAATTGTCTGAGGGGTAGAGGCAGTGATCCAGAGGAGGATTTAGAAATTCAAAAGAGGCAGAAGTGAGTGACTGAAGTATTCCACAATGCAGCTAATCCAGATCAGCTGCAAGGGTCTGCGGAATTTCCTAATGGGTCACAGGTACGATCGCGCGGGTTTTCCCATTACATCCATAAGAATTGTGTGGGTTTTCCCAGCAAAGCTGTGTGGTTCTATCAGAAGCCGCAAGGGCTTACGCAGAGGTTGGACAGTCAATTTTCTGAGGCTTTGGTTTCCTTATGGAGGGAGAGAACCTTCTCTCCAAATATTTTTTGTTAGATCTTGCTGATTAAATAGCCAGTTGTGCTTCCAAAGATTGTACTCATAATTCACTGTTGCATAATAAAATAAACCCTCAGTTGTTACACTAGTTTTCCCACATTAGATTTTTCTGGGGAATTGTTTCCAAAAACAACTGTGTTAATTTTGTGTGTGTGCTAGCATTTATTAGTTCCTATTTTGGTGAAGAAATTGTAGTGTGATTAATTATGTATCAATCAAAAAATCAATAAATTGTTAATCAATTAGGAGAATTAATTCCAGTTGTTCTGTTTCAAGGGAATTTTCACAACAAACGCTTTGGATATCTAGGTGGATTGAGCTACTAGTCCCTCGAATAAGGTTGAGAAAATGCTTTGGAGCCCTAGAATTTTGTGGGTTGAGTTACTAATTTCTAAATCCTTGGACAACTTCGGTAGATACCGATCTAGTTGGTGTTTGTGATGTCTGAATGTGGAGGTGTAATCACTCTGGTTGAGGGTTGAGGCGGTTTGGCCTTTGGAAGCCTTGGTTTTGTTTTGTCTTCGTTATTCCATGAGATCCCACATTCATGATTGGAATATGATGCGGGGATGATTGGCTGAAAGAGATATTTTGTTCAACCTAAACTATGGTTGGGTGGTACATGGAAGTCTTTGACTTAGTTAGTATTTTCATAAGTTAATATGAGACATTTTCCTATTGTGATTTATGATCATTTGTAGTATTATATTGGTGATATTATGACTGATTTTCCATGGTGTCTATCCTGGTTATTTTTTGGTTATATGTTGGTTATATTATGTGTGCCATCTATGGATCTTGTCATGAATCGTTTAGTTATTGATTGATTGATGAATGTATGGACTAATAAGTGTTGTTTCAGTTATGTGAAGAAGGCATAGAGCCTTCTTAGTGATTCTTAGATGAATCTCATATTATTATTATCAGATATGCATTCATGACCTGTAGATTCTATGTTTTCCATGTGTTTGACGAAATTTCTAGTGTGTTTTAGGATGTCTAGGTCAAGTTCTTGATTTGATTTTATATGTTTAGCTTTGTCCTCATGTCAATAATGATTCTGGAAAGCATTAAACAATTCTAGGTAGTCGTCTGGAGGCTTCCCTCTAATTGTGGCTCAGATCTTGGGACCGCACCCTCTGAACTAGAAATTTTAGGCTATAATCACATGGAAGAAGTGTCATGTGTGCGGTTGGATCCCTATAGCTACACCCTTGCAGGGTTTTTCCTGCAATTGGGTTGTTAAGTCATAGAAAAGAAGCTCCGACTCAGGGTTTGGTCACTTGAGATGGTTCCTTCGCCCCTAAGTGTCTTGTAAGCCTTGAGGAATGCCTGTGAGTTATTAGTAATCGACCCCGCTTTCATAATTGAAGCTTGGAGGTCAGGTCATGTCATAGCCACTCTTCGTCTCATGTTTACCCTGGCGGGCTGGTGAAATTGGATAAATGTTGGAAGGGGTGGGTACAAGGTGGTATCAGAGTGTGTTTATGTTCTCTTTGGGATATATCTAATACCACGTGGTGGTATCAAAGCTTCACGGTTCAAACACTTGGACTAGATAGGCAGAATGTGTTTGTCATGCATGCATATTAGTTGTTTATGTGTTTTTTTTGCATGTGTTGTGATGGTCATTGTTGTGGTTTGGTGTCATCATGATATTGATGTTGGGATGATTGATACATACATACATACATACATACATATATACACACACACACACACACACACACACACACACACATATATATACATATCTATATATGTGTGTGTGTGTGTGTGTGTGTGTGTGTGTGTGTGTGTGTGTGTGTGTGTGTGTGTGTGTTGATATGTTGTGATAATTCAGATTGATTGTGAATATGAGATAACCTCCCCTGAAATTCACAGCGGTATGTTTGATTATGTTTATATTTAGTTTATCTGACATTGGCATGTTTCCAGGAAGTAGAAGATCATAGATGATATGAAAAATGGTGGATTATAGTTTGTGTGACTCTCCTTATAGATCATATGAGAAGCACAGAGATCAGTACTCTCCTAACGCAACAGATACCTTAAGAAGTTTAAAGGAAGAGATTAGAAGTTGCAAAGAAGATAATGACAAGATCATTTAGTCACGGGAAAGACTTTCCATAACAAAGTAAAAACAAGCAAAGGTCAATGTAATGATTCTTCAGAGTTTATCATATTTACAAAGACAAGGACAACTGCAGATCAATTATGGATAGGAGGAAAGGACTAATGGGGTGTATGGTAGTAGATCTCATGGAGGACACAAATTGGACAAAGATGACATAGTTAGAGGTGGCAGATGGATGGATACACCTAAGAGGAGAGGTAGTAGTTATGGATTTTAATCTAGTTCTGGATCATAGTACAACGTGGTCATCGCCATTATCATCCTTCCAGGAGAAACGAGAAGAAACACTTGTTGGATGAGTTCAAAAAATCCAAGCCTCCTACCTTTGATGGAGAGTTGAAGAAACCAAAAGATGCATAAGCATGGTTACTTTGGATGAAGAAATTCTTAGAGATGCATGATTATTCAGAGAATATGAAAGACACGATACTTATTTTGAGTCTCAAAATGGAAGGAAAACATCTGGTGGGAAGATGTAAAGTGTGTAAGAGGCATCAAGACAGAGGAGTTGAGTTGGCATGAATTTGTGAGACTTTTCAGGAAGAAATACTTGTCAGAGGGATATTATGATGGAAAGGCTAAGGAGTTCTATGAATTGAATATGGGATCTATGACAATGAAGAGTATATGACTAATTTTCTGGAGTCATTGAGGTATATGCCATATCTTAAGGATGAGAAGATGAAGGTTCAAACATTTGCTACTTGATTGCCTTTATTATTTAAAGATAGGATTGAGTATGATGAGCCTCAAACATTGGAGGAAGTAACAGGAAATATGAAGAATTGTTATGAGTAGTCTAAGCATAATTCATAGCTTAATAAGGGTTGGAAAGGTAATGACATGACTGAAGGAAAGTGGGATAAGAAGCGAGGAAGACCTCAAGATGTAAGTAACAAGGAGAATGCAACACCATACAAGAAATTCAATGTAGTTGACAGAGGATAGGGATTTTAGTCTTAGCAGCAAAACAAGGGTGATTGCAGGAATCCTTTGCAGTGTTGGACTTGTAGCAAGGATCACCATAGGAGATATTTTCCATGGGGAAGACCTCATATTTACAATGCTGAGGAGGCATATATAGTTAGGGATGTTGGAAAAAGTATTCCTCTGATTTATGTAGCATTGGGTAATAAGTAGGCTGATCATCAATCATCTATTATCAAAATGAAAGGTAATATTTGTGATCAAGTTGTTTCCATTTTGATTGGCATTAGATCTAACTACAATTATATCATCCTTGACTATTAGAAAATAAGAAAGTCAGAAATATTTTCTTTATATAGATAATTGCTTGTGACTTTCTTATATTTATGTTCTTATTTTATCTTTTCGTTCATCAAGAAATTACCAAAACAAAGCACAAAGATTATAGATACTAGATATAGGTAGACAGCTAGGGAAAAACCCCTATCTAGGGGTAAACCCAGTCAACAGCTCTTCCTTAATAACTTCATGAGATAATCCAAGACTCTTGACCTAGACACAGACTTCCTCCACACCAAGTCATCCCTTTCTTCTTTCTTGCAGATGATAACCCTTCAGCAACAAATTGCAATAGCAATTTCAACCCAGCAACTGGCAATAGCAACAACAACAACTTCGACTTGACAAGAGATACTTCGATCTCCTAGAGGATTCCACATGAGACAGAGATAGATAACCCAAAATTTTGATCTTGACCTTTTCTTCCTTCTTCCCCAACTTCGCACTCCTTTTAGCCTCCTTTTCTAACTTCACACTTTTCCAGCTCTTCTTCTTGGATATCAAACTTGAGTGAGTGAGGTGCTCCAAATGAATTTGAATTGCTTCTATATATAGGCTTCTAGTGAGGTCGAATTACCCAGAATGAGGTTGACTTGGTGTGGAGGTGAAAAATAGCTTATTTGACTCAATATTATTTCTTTCTACATGATTCAAAAGCCCAAGAAGGGTCTCTTTAAATGGAAAATGACTTTAATGACTCAGAATAAACCCTAGAAGTCCTCAATGGGGACTTTGACCTAAAACATGATGACCCAAGCATGAAACCCATGCTTTAATAAGTCGTAATAATAATAATAATAATAATATTTTAATTTTCTTTCTTTGATAAATACATTTCATTGTGACTCAAATAAAATTTATGAAGACCAAACGTAGTTACATTCTTCAATACTCCCTTTTAACTAGGGAGGTATTCATACTTACATAAATAAGTACATGGAAGATATCAAAACACATGAAGAGTTTAGGCACTTACGGTGTCACGGACTAGATTCCTTAGAAAGTTAATCTATTCAGGTGGGACTAAGATGGACTAAACCTTTCATCCAGTCTAGGTACCATCAAGCTTACTCACTGACCATCAACCTAGGGATTTAGGCATGTATCCAAGGTCAAAGCTCCATGACCAATGCCACCCTCCCTACTATTTCGAGATCTAGACATTAACACATGCCGACCAGATGTCCTCCCAAGCATATTGCACACTCAATGCCTCAACATATCAAATCTCTCTAACCTCAAGCATGATTTTCCAAAACCCTTGAGACATTTACCTGAACAGCCGCAACCCCAAATAGTAACAATTTTTCAAATACTCATGAGTAAACACAAATCTTCGAGGTCTTCTGACTTCTAAATGTTGCCTAAAAATTCATCACAGTAGGACTTGGAGGCTTCCCAAACAAATATTTGACAAAGGTTTCTTCATTCATTCAGTTTCCTTTCCTACTTCACATGTAGCAGCTAAATTCTGCTTTCCTTTTTTCAACAACACCTCAATATGCATTCTCCAATTTCTTATACAATGCATCCATCATGACTATAATATTCCATCCATCTCAACTATATATACTATTTTCTTTATCCAGACTCCCTCTTAACGTAGGGAGATGATATCAAAGAATATTTCATGGCTCCCATCCTTCTTGATCAGCATTATTTATACAACTTCCTTTGTCATGCTTTATCAACCAAATCAACTTTACTTACGAACATCTTCATTATCTTGAAGATTATGTATCTACACATCTTAGACAACAAGTACAACCAAATATATATATAGAAACATGAACTTTAACTTTATCATAATCATACAATAATGGAAGCACTAGACTTTAAACATAAAATCCCTAAGATTGGTTAGGTTCATAATCAACAAGAGACACGTACTTTTATACTTCAACTTCTTGCTTGGGTTAAGTTATAACCCTTAGACCACATTAGTACGTCAATCAGTATCATTATATCTAGGGCCTCAATATTTCTTCCAGAGATATTGCATACTCTACTATAATATATTGCAAACCCTAGAAGAAACTCAAAAAAGTATACTTCTACATTGCATCTAACAACTTTAAAATTCATAGGTTAGACTTTTACTAGAATTTAATGCAAGCCCTAAATTCCATGCATGAGACACTAAGCCTTAGATGGCAACAAACAAAAACAATCACATCACAGTCTAAGGTTTCAACTAAATGACCAAATTCTACTATGGTTTGTTGTAAACCCTAGATTTTATCAACAAAATGGAATATCTTCACATCATATCCTAGAACATCAAATTTCTACTAGGGCTTAGTTACAAACCTTAGAATTTTTAAATATCAACAATTAGGTTAGCACATATATATGTCTAGGATTTCATAATCATGCACAAGCATATCAATATCCATTAGGTAAGCCCAAGACACAAATATCAATACATTCAAATTCATAAATGATCTTGGTTAGGCTAGGGATTGGATCAGATAAACAAACATATGTGTAGGGATTCATTCATAGGACATCATCTAACATAAGGGTCTTGCTTATAAATCCTACTAAACCCTAAATATCTAGGGTTTCAATACATAAACACAACAAACCCTAAATTTCCAAAACCTCTAAAGGTCTAGGAACACATTACCATTCAAATCTAAAGGACTAGGGTTTCCATGACTTTACCATCAAAACCCTAAACATCAAAAGAATAGAATTTTCTAGATTTTGTTAGTAACCCTAAGTAGACTAGGTTTTATCACATTAACATTTTCATACCCTTAGGTTAGGGTTTTACAGGGAACCTATTAGGGTTCCACAAACATAATGATTAATGAGGGTAGATTCAATCTAATGATTAATCTCCTAAATAAGAATTTTTATGATTCAATAGTCCTATACATAACACTTGTTAGTAATGTAAATAATATTTCTTAGAATGAATGAATGTAACTTTAACATGAAGAGAAACAAAACTTATAGTCTAAGACATACCTTTGATTTTAGACAAACCTTATAGGACATAAATTCCAATATAACTTGTATACTTGGTCTTGTGAGATCTTCTCCATAGCCCTTGATCATAACAACAAGATTTTCCTAAACGAGGAAAATATATAAAAGAAATATGATTAGTATCTAGTGTCAATACATCTAGATAAGAAAATGAAAACCAAATGTAAAAGATATTACATTGAGTAAGATACTTATCTTTGGAAAGTGGTGAGAGCTTCCTCTTAATCCAATCTCGAGAGATACCTAAAACTTTAAAAAAACAATTCAACAATGTTTTTCCTAAGAATGTTAAACCTACAAGTTCTAGAAATCAAAGTACAAAACAAATCAAAATTTCAAAGTAGAAGGGCTTACTGGTATAATTCCTTTATTTCCAATTCTTCAGTCTTGTGCTTCTTTGGAGATCCTTCTTCGGAAATATTTGCATGATCTCTATTTCTGTTTCCATTTCTTGATTTTCAGGACAATCACTTTTGTAGTGACCCATCTTGTGATAGTTGTAGCATTTGATTTTGGATATGTATATCTTCCTTCAAGGCCATTTAGTCTTCTTGAATGATCCTTTGTTATATATCATAAAGTGTTTTTCATATATAAAACATTTAAACCATTATATATTATATATTATATATAAATTGTATAAATTACAAATTAATTTTTGTTGAATTATTAAAGGTTATATATTCCTTTTTAACTTTTTGAAAAATACTTCCTATATAAAAAAAATATTTACATCAAAAAACTCAAAAAATGGAAAGGAGGGGTACATATAGAGGATATTAAATATAGAGGTACATATAAATGATAGTTATTTTTATTAATAGGGTTAAGATGTGTTTAATTTGATTTGAATTATTAATGGAAACCAATTGTTAAATGAGGGATTCAATGAAGGAATAGTATGATAAGAGGGCTAACAAAATTATTATTGTTAAATCTTGTCATAGACACGGGTCTTTAATTCCACTTCAATCTTGTTTTGGTGTTTCATTATTATGATAATGGAGAAATTTATCATTTGAGGTGGCCATGTGATGATTATTGGTATGTTGTTTCTTCTAGTAGTTGTTACGATTGTTGCTTTTATGATCACATCTTACTACCCATATAATTTCATCTCCTTGACATTTCTGTTATAATTTTGTTGAATTCTTTGTCTGAGTCATATATGAGTATCATAACCCTCCCATACCATCAACACATGCATTTACTATAACCCTTTCAAATTTTAGTGCATACAAGCACAAACTAAAAATATTTCAATGTTGGCCCCATTCACGACCCCCAACTCAATGAAGGATCAACTAATTAAAGAATAATTTCGATTGATTGCTAAATGTTAAGAATATTGAACATTTGCTTGACCCTGACAGCATCAAAATAATTGAACATATGACCTCTCAATAGATAATTAAGGTGCTTTGAAGATGGGTACTTGACCAATTGAGTGCCTAACCCTCAATGGGGCTAGTAAATACATACCATGATAAGGACAATAAAAAATAAAAAATAATTTCATCTCCTTGACATTTATATTATAACTTTGTGTGAGTCATATTTAAGACTCGAAACCCTCCCATACCATCAACACATGCAACTACTTTAAAACTAAGAAAAAATCAGCATTAGCCCCATTCACAACCCCCTCTATGTGGGGTCAATTAATTAGCATAATTTCCATTGATTGCTAAATTTTTAGTGAATAGAACATTTACGTAATCTCAAGAGAATCGAGAGAATTGAAACCGTGACCTATTAATATAAATTAAAGTACTTTATGATGATGGGTACTCGACCAATTGAGCGCCTAACCCTTGACGGGGCTAGTAAATACATACCATGATAAGGACAGTAAAAAATAATAAATAATTTCATCTCCTCAACATTTATGTTATAATTTTGTCAAATTCTATGTGTTAGTCATATTTGAGTCTTGGAACCATCCCATACCATCAACACATGCATCTATTATAAGCATGTCAAATTTCATTGCATGCAAGCAAAAAATAAAGAAAAATTAATGTTGGCCACATTCACAACCCCCTTTGTGTGGGGTCAATTAATTAAAGAATAACTTCAACTGCCTACTAAATGTTAAGTGAATTGAACATTTACCTGACCCTTAGAGTGTCAAGAGTATTGAACATTTGACCTCTTGAAAGCAAATTAAAGTGCTTTGACAATGGGTACTTGACCAATTGAGCACCTAACATTCGATGGGGCTAGTCAATACATGCCATGATAAGGAAAGTAAAAAATAATAAATAATTTCATCTCCTCAACATTTATGCTATAATTTTATTGAATTGTACATGGAGTCACATTTGAGTCTTAGAACCCTCCCATACTGTGAGGTATGCATCTACTATAACCATGTTAAAATTTAGTGTATACAAGCACAAACTGAAAAAAAATTCAATGTTGGCCCCATTCACAACCCCCACTATGCGGGGTCAATTAATTAAAGCATAATTTCCATTGATTGCTAAATGTTAAGTAAATTGAACATTTACCTAACCTCGAGATTTTTGACAGAATTGAACTCGTGACCTCTCAATAGAAATTAAGGTGCTTTGTGATGATGGGTACGCAACCAATTAAGCACATAACCCTCGATAGGGATAATAAATACATACCATGATAAGGACAATAAAAAATAATAAATAATTTCATCTCCTCGACATTTATATTATAATTTTGTCAAATTCTTTGTGTGGGTCATATTTGAGTCTTAGAACCCTCCATAGTGTCAATGCATGCATCTAGTATAACCATGTCAAATTTAAGTGTATACAAGCACAAATGGGGAAAAAATAAAATTAAATAATTAAAAAATAATAAATAAATTAACAAATATAATATATATTATAATATATATATATATTATATTATTATATATATATATATATATAATATAATATATATATATATATATATATATATATATAGATATAGATATATATATCAACGTTGGCCCCATTCAAACCCCCTTTGTGTAGAGTAAATTAATTAAAGCATAATTTCCACTTATTGCTAAATCTTAAGTGAATTCAATATTTACCTAACCTCAAAATCATTGAGAGAATTGAACCTGTGACCTCTCAATAGAAAATTAAGGTGCTTTGAGGATGGGTAGTTGACCAATTGAGCACCTAACCCCTTCTGTGTGAGGTCAATTAATTAAATCATAATTTAATTTGATTGCTAAATGTTAAGTAAATTAAACATTTACCTGGCCTCGAGATCGACGACAGAATTGAACTTGTGAACTCTCAATAGAAAATTAAGGTGCTTTGATGATGGGTAATCAACCAATTGAGCACCTAACCCTCGATGGGGCTAGTAAATACATACCATGATAAGGAGAGTAAAAATTAATTAATCATTTCATCTCCTCAACATTTATGTTATAATTTTTCCAAATTTTATGTGTGAGTCATATTTGAGAATCAGAACCCATACCGTCAATGCATGCATCTACTATAGCCATGTCAAATTTCAATGCATACAAGCGGAAACTAAAAAAAATTCAATGTTGGCCCCATTCACAACCCCCTATGTGAGGGATCAAGTAATTAAAGCATAATTTCGACTAATTATTAAATGTTAAGTGAATGAAACATTTACATGACCCCAAGAGCACCGATAGAATTGAACCCGTGACCTTTCAATAGAAAATTAAGTTGTTTTGATGATGGTTACTCGACCAATTGAGTGTCTAACCATCGATGGGGCTAAATACATACCTCAACTATCTTCTCTTGGTTTTAAGAATAATAGATTCTCTACTAAAAAAGATCAACACAATGAAGGGTGTGAAGCTCATATTGCCCCCACCCCACCCCCCCCCCCCCAACCTTCGTACATCACCCTCAATTCCCCAATACCCAATTTATCTAGTATAAAATATTTGAAAGCAACATAGTAATAATTAAGTATAGATACAAATTACTAAGAAAACAAAAATTTAAGGTAAATGAAAGAGGACAAATCAACTTAAAACGTGTAAACACATACCTTGTACATTAATATTATTCTTCATCCAAGTCAACATATGTATCATCTGATTCATAATTGATGTTGATAAAAGGATTGGGCATATCATCATCAACATCAATTTCATCATTTCCAATCATATCATTGTCATTATCATCATCAATAACATTGTCTTCTACGTTTCGATTGACTTCTTCAAGTTCTTCATCTAACAATAAATTGTCGATATCATCTTTATCTAAAACATTGTCTTAATTAACATCTTCTTGAACTTATTCGATGCCTTTGTCTGACACATGAAGTAATTTCTCCCCTACATCATCTTCTTTTACCATTTCATCTTCTTCAGTTACATTATACTCTACTGACCTTTCTCTTGGATCATATCTAACAAATATGATCAACCCCCTCTACCTGTAACATATGCGTAAAAGACTTGTTTGCATTGAATTGGAAGAACATAGCAATATGGTCTTGGCTCAAGTGACCTTGTATTAACCATGGTAAATTTGTTATCATGTTGAATAACAGTTCTATCAGGATCACATTCATTCATTCGTAGCATGTTCCATTTGATGTCAAAAAAAACCAATTTGAAGGAATTAAAGTCACACTCAAGTATGTGATCCAAATACCAACAGTATCGATTTTCAGACACTTGTGGATGTGTCTCACTTATAAAGGAAACACTAGTGACCTAGAAGACTGCAATTATCCCACAATCAGAAGTTTTCCTCCTTTCATCCAACTTTTTGATGTGAAATTTATGGACATTGTACCACATAGCCTTGTGGTGTTTCAACTGCAATATGCCAAACACATAATAAAAGGAATTGTCAATTAAAAAACATATTTATATAAATTAGAAAGCATCTGGGAAAAAACACACACACACACCTGCATTCACATTAATTATTTATAAAATAACTTAATAAAATATTGCAGGGTGAAAATGCATGTTTACTTGTTTATCTTTCAAACCATTTACTAAATAAATTTCACTCTGTGTAATATTGGTATCTCCTTTACAATGAGCTTCTATAACCAATGTAGACACCCCTTCCCAAGATAACCTACCATCACGTTGTATACATATTTCAATTTCATACCTTCATCCAGTCAAGATTGTTTGCAATGTACATATGTAGTGCATCCCACTCTCAACCAATTTTATCAAAAAATCATAATTCACTAATAAATATTAGTTACCATGGTCAATATTAATAATTGATGAAAGAATAAAAATTAAATTAATATGATATAAACAAAAATGAAAAAGTATATGTATTATAAATAATCTCCATTTTAAAAATTTAATTACCTCTCACTTTGCTTATTCTACCTTTCCGGAATAGGTGCTTCCCTTCAATTTTTTTATGGAGTTCACATCCTAAATGTGATCCACATGCATATTTTCTACTAATTTAGGAATACTGGCTAATAAACATCATGGGTTGATATACTATATACCTCTCCACCATAGAACCCTAAGGACATTCTCTTTGTCTAACAAAAACCTTCAATGATTTCAAGTGCCTCTCCACCATCCACATTGACCTTGTGTGTATAGCTCCACACAATTCAATCTCCTCAACTTGCTGTATGAGATAGTGTTCTTGTGCATTCAAAAATGTTGGAGGTAGATACTTTTTCATTTCACACAATATCCGAGGAATTTCTCTCTTCCAATACTTTATATATTATTTATGGATTTATTTCAATGACAACCACCTACAAATGAGCTTCTATAACCAATGTAGACACCCCTTCCCAAGATAACTTACCATCACGTTGTATACATATTTCAATTTCATACCTTCATCCAGTCAAGATTGTTTGCAATGTACATATGTAGTGCATCCCACTCTCAACCAATTTTATCAAAAAATCATAATTCACTAATAAATATTAGTTACCATGGTCAATATTAATAATTGATGAAAGAATAAAAATTAAATAAGTATGATATAAACAAAAATGAAAAATTACATGTATTATAAATAATCTCCAATTTAAATATTTAATTACCTCACGCTTTGCTTATTCTACCTTTCCCCAATAGGTGCTCCCCTTCAAATTTTTTGATGGAGTTCACATCCTAAATGTGATCCACATGCATATTTTCTACTAATTTAGGAATACTAGCTAATAGACACCATGGGTTGATATACTATATATCTCTCCACCATAGGACCCTAAGGACATGCTCTTTGTCTAACAAAAACCTTCAATGGTTTCAAGTGCCTCTCCACCATCCACATTGACCTTGTGTGTACAAGACCACACAATTCAATCTCCTCAACTTGCTGCATGAGATAGTGTTCTTGTGCATTCAAAAATGTTGGAGGTAGATACTTTTGCATTTCACACATTATCCGAGGAATTTCTCTCTTCCAATACTTTATATATTATTTATGGATTTATTTCAATGACAACCACCTACAAATGAGCTTCTATAACCAATGTAGACACCCCTTCCCAAGATAACTTACCATCACGTTGTATACATATTTCAATTTCATACCTTCATCCAGTCAAGATTGTTTGCAATGTACATATGTAGTGCATCCCATTCTCAACCAATTTTATCAAAAAATCATAATTCACTAATAAATATTAGTTACCATGGTCAATATTAATAATTGATGAAAGAATAAAAATTAAATAAGTATGATATAAACAAAAATGAAAAATTACATGTATTATAAATAATCTCCAATTTAAATATTTAATTACCTCACGCTTTGCTTATTCTACCTTTCCCCAATAGGTGCTCGCCTTCAAATTTTTTGATGGAGTTCACATCCTAAATGTGATCCACATGCATATTTTCTACTAATTTAGGAATACTAGCTAATAGACACCATGGGTTGATATACTATATATCTCTCCACCATAGAACCCTAAGGACATGCTCTTTGTCTAACAAAAACCTTCAATGGTTTCAAGTGCCTCTCCACCATCCACATTGACCTTGTGTGTACAAGACCACACAATTCAATCTCCTCAACTTGCTGTATGAGATAGTGTTCTTGTGCATTCAAAAATGTTGGAGGTAGATACTTTTGCATTTCACACATTATCCGAGGAATTTCTCTCTTCCAATACTTTATATATTATTTATGGATTTATTTCATTGACAACCACCTACAAATTATACAAGTAAATAACATGTTTCAACAAAACATAAAATATTATATTACAAGTAAAACACATGTCATTAAGTTGAAGAATTTTAGATTGAAAAACACTTTTCATATAAATCGCTACTTACCTCATGTATTTCCCAAGATCATATATAATTTGTTTGATATTGTTATCGAAGTCATCTTGGAGAGATAGAGGTAGAACATACTGTAACAATAAAACGAAATCATTATTTATTTAATCCGAAGTAGAAAAAAATACAATGAAGATGTATACCAATATAGAAATATATATAACAAAATAATCACCTTAATCAAGTTATGCAAATCATGTGTTTTTACCCCACCAAATTCACCTTTCTTCGTTAATATATTTTTTATGTTTGAAGAAAAACCTGTGGGAGAATTAATTCTTTTGATGACCTCTTTTACATCATTGCTTTGATTCTTTGTTAATAACCATGGAAGGTTATTTCGGTCTCCATCACTGTTTGATTATATCGCACTTTGTTTTGCATGATTGGCTTCTTGAATGTCACTACAAATTTTAACGATTCTTTCTTTATCCCACCTACTATTTATGATTCAAAAAAATGTTTCTATCACATCCTTCCCCATATTCATTGTATTAAACAAATGAACTATTCTTAGGTCCTCATAATAGGGCAACCTCACGAATTAAGTGGGATAACTTTTCATTCCTCGTGGAAGCCCATTATTAATACCTTCACGTCCTTAATGATGAATGATAGAAGAAATCATTATAATAATTATCAAAATACAATAAAATAATAATAATAATAATAAATTCAAAACGTTACATATATTATACATAGACAAATTGCATACCTTGACGATTTTTGTTATATTCCAACTTCCATAGGTGAGGTGTCATTCTTCGTGGTTTTAATCCAATTGCTTCTTCCCCATTGAAATTTCGTTTTTCAATTGTGTAATACCTAAGGATTTTAGAGAGGGAGTGACTATACTCATTAAACACATCCTTTCCTAAACTTTTTGAACGGCAGGGTTTCATCTTAGGACCATAAATTGGACATGAAAATTTACGCTTTGTTTTGAGAACTACATTGAGAGATGGATTAATGTCAATTATATGAAGGGATTGTTTAAAAAACATGCATGATATATTCAAATGATAATCTATTATTAAAGTGAAATATTGGAACGTTACATGCCAAAAAAATGTGTTAGTCTTCGGGCATCATGAATTGTCCATACAAGCATTCCATGGAATTGAAATTGCCTTTGCCTTATTGGTTTACATATTCCATGTATAATGATTTTGGACCATAACTTTAGTAACTCGTTGATAAGAATCTTGATATATACATTCATATATTTAACTTGGTCCTTACTTAGTAATTGTTTGAAATTACACATACTTACTACCATGATATGTATGTATATAAGTAAATAAACAAATATAAGATATTATGCAACAAACAAGACAAATGAAAATGTTACATTTGAAATATTAATGTAAACAAATACGTGGAACAATCCTTGTCAACATTATGTGTTCCCTCTTTATTGGCATCCAAGGAGGAAGGCTTAACAAATATTGGCCACACTAAGTAAATAAACTTGAGCTCTCCAAACAAATCAACATTGTCAATTGCTAATGAAAGCCTAACATTATGAGGTTCATATTTATAATGGGACTATTTTTACTCAATTTCCTTAAATGCATAACCATATACAATCATTGGAATAACATCATCTCCACTTCTCTTTCATGCATGGTAATACATAAACTGTGTTGTGCTTTTGCACTTGAATAGTCGTTACAAACATGGAATTATGGGAATATGACAAAAAACCTTTTGAGACACCTTTTTTGTTATTTGATTGGTTCGATATCTATTTCTGAATTGTGAGCATTTTGTTTTTAACACATGTTGTCCATAATATATAGTATGATCATTAGCACATGAATTTATAGCTTGTTACTCCATTCCAATTTCTTTCATAATGACATATAAATATTGTTATGTGTGAGCTAAAATATTTGATGACACTATTAGAATTTCACTTAACAATCTACAAAATAAAAAATCACTAACGTGTAAAGAATATTAATCGTAAATATTCCATTCTTATTGATGCAGGCCCAATTTTGAGCCTGCAAAAGCTTTGGTTCCAAAACCCACAATTCCCAATTTGTCCTCAAAAAACGCTTCCTTCAATCTTGTTAAATTTTCTTTCGGATATAAATCCATCAGTAAACAATATAGTGGGAGCATTTAAATTGTAAGATGTCCCTTTATATAAAAATTACCAGTGGGAGAAGCCGAAAGGGTTATACCGTTTACATAAACTGAATCAATGCAATACAAGTGCTTATGAAAACTCGACACTTTCCATGTGTGAGGGCTTAGAGAAATGGGGATCACTTCCTTAGAAATGTGCTTGTGGTCTTCACTTATGCCTTATCTCCTCTTTTCAATCAACTCGATATAGTATATCTATATATCTTATATATATACTATATATATATATATTATTATATATATATATATATATAATATATATATATATATATATATATATATATATTATATATTATATATATATTATATATATATAAGCATTGGATTTCTCAGCTCTTTAGTTAGAACCAAGGCTTATAAATGCCCCATACCAGGCCTCTCCTTATAACATAATTCATTGATCTCCCGGCTCCATCCCTTTAGGATGAATCACTTGTACACTCTATCTTGTTGACTGCCATGCAAGCCTCTCACATATGCCCACACACCCTCCTTAACAAGCGAGCCCGTTGCAATTCTAATAGCCACTCCTTTATATCTTCAACTTAAAAATCTAGGGTTGGCCCACTATTCGACGCAATACTCCATGCGGCCTTAGCTATCACTATTATCCATTGTCTATCACATAATTAAGTCACTCTTAGCCCTTACTACACATAAGTCCGCTCAATAATTACCTTGTGCAATGGATGAAGGGGTTACAAAAGTCACCAAGATGGAAAACCTCCAGGTGGGACCCACTTTGCCATGAGATCTCGCTCACCGAAGCCCGGCACGAAGGATGAAGGGTCACAAAAACCGTCGAATTAGAATCCTCTAGGTAGGGTCCACTCTGCCATGCAAGCCCGCTTCTTCCCTTGTGTGCTAATTCTTTTTCCTTTCGGGATGGATCCTTCAGCCCAACGTTTTTAAATAATAGGTTTCTCCTACTTTTGTGTCCTTCAATTCATGCACACTTCACAAGACCATTAAAATGGCTAATCCTTCACCTCTGTCTACTATACTCTGCACTTGATTCCTATTAAAGACTCTTACTCTATACTTGTCCTTTTATCTGCAAGCTTTGATCAAGTCTTGGACCTTCTATTCATGGGAATTTAGTGTTCTCCTCCTACATTATATACAATTAAATTACAAGGCCTTAGCCTTATTACAACTAATGGCCCTCTCAGCCTTTTTCCATATTTGGCCTCACTCAAGAACCTCTTCTCTATATTGTTTATCTCCACCATCATTCATTTACATAATGACATACAAAAGTATTCTAAACTAATTCAGTTCAAATCCACAATTTCCCCACCTATACCTCTAATCTAGGATTTTTAGATCCATAAATCTTTCAAGGAATCCATCTACCCTCAAATATATCCAACTCACTCAAATATTTTGAGATCCATCCTAAGGAATATATTTTATTAAAATTTCTTTCTTTAGTTACATTTTTTCTAAAATTCTTTAAATACATAGGATATACAAAGAATTTAAATAAAAGAAATCACTTAGGGAACCAATCCCTTGGTAAATGGAATGACCCGTAGTCTAATCAAAATATATTTTTGACTTGGAAGTTGAATGCTCCTACATCAAACTCCCAAGGTCGAAAAGAATCATGATCTGTAGACTATGTGCTTCCAGATGTTGATGCAAAATCCTCCTGGGTCCCAAACTTTTGTTTGCAAATAGTCTTCCTCCTTATTGTGTTATTTTTGTCTTACTACTTCCAATTCTCCAAGTCTCCATACTTTATGTCGTTGTTTCCCTTTAGCTTTGTTGATGCACACTTCTTCGTTCATTTTCAATTCTTTGTTGGTTTCCCTCCTCTTTTTGTTGTATCTTTTATTAGATGTCTTCCTCATTAGCATCCACATTTCCTCTAACTATGCTTTGTAGTCTGAATCTATAGTGTTTGGCTCTTTATCCTCTTCTTGAAGAATTTTAATTCCTCACTTGTGTTTTCTTCCATAGGCATGAAACTTCTAAATGAAATGTCCTCGGGCATATCTTCTTGAAATATTTCTTATTCTTCAATTATTGCTTCACCTTCTGATTCTACTCCATCTTCTACACTTGCATCATATTCCTAAAATGGTGTTGCTTCATCCTCCTCTAGATCAGAAATCAAGGATGGTACTCCCTCAATTTCCTCTGACATAACTTATTTATTATATTTTAACCTACTCAAAGTTATTAAGCATATGCTCATCAGATTGTTTTAGTTCTTCCATTTCCTCAAGAAGTCTCATTTCTTTATTAGCCTACATAAATACATTAATTAAATATTGATCATCAATTTTCAATCTTGCAAACATACACAAAAATTTCATATTCAAAAACATAAGTCTCTTCTTTTTCCAAGGCTTCAATTGCCTCTTCTTCTGCCTTCAAATTGTCTATAAATTCTTCCTCAATACCTTTGGCTTCTTCTGCACCAAAGAACACACTTATTTCCAACTCAGCTACTCTAATTTCCTCCTTCATTCTATTATACTTCCTTTATCTCAACCTTATCTACAAAGAAGGCCATCTTACCTCCTTCTTCCTCATTACCCAACCATAACATATTTTCCTTTTGTTTTCCCACTCAACAAATTGTTGCTTAAGCTTATCAAAATTTGCTTTTAACTCAACCAACTCTTTCTCCCTTTCTTCATCACTCATATTCCTCTCCACACAAATTTCTTTGGCACGCTCTTCCCTCCCATTGTGACTCCCTCTGGAGCCAATAGCCATCTTCGCCTTCCTCTCTTGTGAACTCTCCTCCTCTTGGTGCTTTCTTTCTTCTTCTGGATAGTTCTATGCACACTCACTATGGAATTGACTTGGAAACTTCTACCCAACCTATGCTTATTGGAAGTTGTTCTCCTTCTAGTTCCTTGCATTAGAACATATTCTCCTTCTTCTGGAGCACATCTGTGCCTTAGATTTCAAAGTTGTCAGGCTTCTGCATCTTCATCTACTCACTCCTCTTGAGAACTCTATTGCCCTCATCTCAACAATATCACCTGCTACTATTGGGTTCCATCACAATCCTTACTTGAATTTGTTGACTAATTCATCTTTCCTTTATCATAGCTTCATTGTTGCATGTTGTTGCTACATGTACACATAATCTCTCACAACTAGAGACATCATCAAAATCAGTAAGATCTCTACCAAGATCTCTTATTCAACAATCTTTGTTCTGTTTGGCCCACTTCTCTGAACCAACTCCTCCTTGAAAAGTGAAATTTCTTGTACTTTTCAAAACAATTTTCCTCTCAATTCATTCTTTCAAGCATATTTGCTCTACATTTTCCAATGTAATCCTCGTTAAGAGTGTATTAGTTCTCCCAAATTTCTGCCATCATCTTCAAATTCTCCAATCCTCTGTTAAATCTTCCTTTACTATTACAACCTTTCAATTCCCAAAACCTTTTATTCTGCAACTTCTAAGTTCTTCCTTCAAACGCAATCAAATATATATTCTACATCAAAAGAAAATTACCTTCCTTTTAATTCCTCACATCTACTGCTCTGCAACTTTTGTCTTCTCAAAGAGTAGTATCCAAATTGTCACAAAAGAAAATGATTTCCTGTCAAATCCTCCATCTTGTACTACTGCAACACTATTTTTGTCCCTCTCAAAGGCTATCGTCCCTTATTTCTTGTATCTACCAAGTCTTCAATACTGGATTACTACGATTTTTGTCCTTCCTCCAGAGTCTACACCTCTAGTGATTTAGTTACTTTGTCTTCATCATTGTCATGTTCCTATGTTCTTTCAACTCCTTAAATGCCCCCATGATTTCTTCAGACATTTCCATGTGATCATTGATCCTCATCATTTATACAAATTAAAAACAAAATAATTTTACCTCATGGAACTTCTTTAATCCTTCCAACGTTGATATGGCTATATGCCTGCTTTGCTGATCATCCACCTGTTATTTTCCTGTACTGGTTTACTTCTGTGTAGTTATGGTAATTGTCTCTTACGCATTCAAACAAGCAAGTTTAAAAACCTACTCTAATACCACTTTGATGTAGGCCCAGTTTTGAGCCTGCTAGAAGCCTTGGTTCCAAAACCCACAGTGCCCAATTTTCCTCAAAAGGCACTTCCTTCAATCTGTTATTTTTTTTTGGGATATAAATCCATCAATAAATAATATAGTGGGAGGATTTAAAGGGTAGGATGTCCCTTTATATAAAAATCACCAATGGGAGGAGTTGAAAGGGTTATACACTTTATATAAGTTGAATCGACACAATATAGGCACTTATGCAAACTTGGCCCTCTCCATGCATGAGGGCTTAGAAAAATGGGGCTTACTCCCTTAGACATGTGCCTATGGTCTTCGCTTATGCCTTAACTCCTCTTTCTAATCACCTCAATATATAATAATATATCTATATATAAATATATAAATATATATAATAATATATATATAATATATATATATAATATATATATAAATATAGATATAGATATAGATATAGATATTAGTGTTGGATTTCTCAACTCTTTAGTTAGAACCAATCTGTATAAAAGCCTCATACCTGGCCTCTCCTTAATGTAATTCATTGATCTCTCAGCTCCAACCATTTGGGTTGACTCACCTAGACACTCTAATTTGTTGATTGCCACGCAAGCCTATCACATAAGCTCATGCACCCTCCTTAACACGCAAGCCAACAAAAATTCTAAGAAGCCACGTTGGCTCATTGTTCCATGTGATACTCCACGTTCCCTTAACTATCACTGTTATCCATTGTCCATTGCACGCTTGGCCCACTCTTGACCCTTACTACACATAATCCTGCTCAATAATTCCCCAACACAACAAATGAAGGGGTTACAAAAGTCACCGAGATGGAAAACCTTCAAGCAAGACCCACTTCACCATGAGAGCCCACTCACCTAAGCCCAATGTGGCAGATGAAGGGTTATAAAAACCGTCCGGGTAGAATCCTTTGAGTAGGATCCACTCTGCCATGTATGCCCACTTCTTCCTTATGTGTGCTAATCCTTTATCCTTCTTGGATGGATCCTCCAGCCCGATGTTGTCAAATAACAAGTTTCCCCTACAAAATCAAGTTTTGTCTCCATCAATTCACGCACACTTCACAAGACCATTAAAATGGCTAAGTCTTCACCTCTTTTTGTTGTACTATGTGTGTGATTCCTATTAAAGACTCTTATAGAGTAAAAATTCTTATAAGTTTTAACAATACAACCAATTTTAGTCGTATTATCGTTCTTTTCTATGAAAATTTATTATTATATATAGTACTACACCATGTCACCCTAGGGAGTCCCAAAGTTGTTTGTGAAGAAAAAGGATGGCACATTGTAGTTCTGCGTTGACTAATGATAGTTAAATAAGGCCATAATGAAAAAATAAATACTTGCCACCTAGAATTGATGACATATTTGATCAAATAAGAGGGGTTCTGGTATTTTCTGAAATAGATATAAGATTTGGTTATCATCAGGTCACAATTAAAAAGGAAGATATCCACAAGACAATGTTTAGGACGAGATACTAGCACTACGAGTTTATGGTGGTGCCATTTGGGCTCACAAATTCCCCAACCACATTTATGTGCCTAATGAACAATGTCCTCAACTAGTATTCGAACAATTTCATGTTGCTTTTTGTGGATGATATCCTCATTTACTTAAAAACTAGAGAAGAACATGAAAAACACGTGAAGGCGACATTGTAATTCCTGAGGGAACACAAGTTGTATGCCAAACTTAATAAATGTGATTTCTTCCAATCATAAATACAATATTTGGGACATATCATCTTAAAGAAATGAGTGGGTCTTAATCTTGAAAAGATTATGACCATAATGGAATGGCCTCCTTGAAATGTTACGAACACTTGATCCTTCAAGGGATTGGTCAGATATTACCGACAATTTACTCAATATTTTTCAAAGATTAGACATCCAATTATAGTGTTACAGAAGAAATGGGTCAAATTCCAATGAACATCAGAGTGCGTAGCTAGTTTTGAGCAACTCGAGCAATTTCTCACACATGCACCTATTTTAAGAATAGTAGACGCAAATAAGGATTTCTTGGTTTGCACAGATGCTTGCAAGGAAGGACTAAGTGGATTCTTGATGCAAGAGGGACATGGGATTTGCTACAAATCAAGGAAATTAAATGATAATGAGGGGAACTATGTCTCTTACAACTTGGAGCTAGTAGAAATCATGCATGCACTAAAAATGTGGAGGAACTACCTACTTGGGAGGAGATTTGTGCTAATGTCAGACCATGGAGGGTTGAGATACTTATTTGATCAGCCCAAGTTAAATGCTAGACAAACTATATGATTGGATTTTATTAGTGAATTTTATTTTGAGTTCAAGCATATTAAGGACAAGGAGAACAAGGTAGCATATGCACTTAGTAGAAGGCTACAAGCAACTCACTTTCAAGCCATGAGAACTTGTGAAATTGACACCAAAGAAAGGATCAAAGAGGCATTGCAACATGATGAGCATTTCCAACTTGTGAAGTAATGCTTACAACAAGAACTGGAGGGGATAATGAGCAAGAATTATAAGCTTACTAATGATGGTATGTTGTTGTTAATAGATAGATTGTATGTGTTTGGTGTGAATGACTTAAAGAATCTCATAATGGGTGAGTTCCATAAAATACCTTACTCAGGTCATCCTGGTTAACAGAAAATGATAACAACCATAAAGAAATCATACTATTTGCCAAGAACAAAGAAGGAAAATGTTGAATACATTTCCAAGTGCCTGGAATGATAACAATTCAAGGTAGAATGCAGGCACACACAAATTGTTACAGCTAATCCCAATCTGTGAGTAGAAGTGTAAAGTCATCTCCATGGACTTCATCATCGATTATCCAAAGACATCCAAAAAACATGATGTCATTATGGTAGTAGTGGATAAATTGAGCAAGTAAATGCACATTATAACTATTAAGTCCACCCACAAAGCCACTGGCATAACTGATATTTTTATGAAAGACATATTTAGATTACGTGGCATACCCAAGAAGATCAGCTCAGATTGGGATGCCAAGTTCACATCAAAATTTTGGAAGGCGTTATTTGTTGGCTTTGAGACACATCTAGATTTTAGTACAATACATCATCCTCGGATAGATGGTCAAACTGAAAGGATAAATAGAATTTCAAATGACATGTTGAGGATGTATGTCAAGAATCAACCAAAGAAGTGGGAAGAATTTCTGCCATTATTTGAAATTGCATGCAACAATGGGCACCAGGAGTGACTGAAGATGTGTCCACTTGAGGCATTGTATGGCAGAAAATGCAACACTCCAATAAACTGGGATGACCTAGTGAACAAAATGGTTCTTGGACCTGACATGTTGAGGGAAATGAAGCAAGAATTACACAATATCAAGCATAAATTAAAGGCAACCCATGAAAGGAAAAGAGATATAAACACTAGTAGAGAATGCACAAGGGATTCCAAGTGGGAGATCATGTATATGTCAACATCAGACCAAGGAAGATCCCACCAAAAATGGGGTCCTGTGCTAAATTAACACCCAAATTTTGTGGTTCACTTTAGTTTTTGAAAAGAGTGAGACCAGTGGTTTATAGGCTAACCATGCCACCCACAGTGAAATCACACAATGTATTCCATGTTTATTTGCTTAAAAATCATGTACCTAACACTAACCATGTGGTTTATTGGTCTATGATACAGGTGGAATCCAAGGGAGAATTCCAACCATAACCATTGTGCATCCTAGATCAGAGAAAAATTGCGCTCTAGAATTGTATAATAGAGTAGGTCAAGGTGTAATGGAAGCACTTTGGACCTAGTGAAGCAACCTAGGAAATTGCAAATCAAATGAGGCCACTCTACCCATTTTTGTTTAATGTATAAATGGATGCAAAAGTTGTAAATATAAAGTTGAGTTTTTTATTTTGTTTTTTACACCAAGGATGGTGTTTCCTTAAAGGGGTGGGGTCTGTAACAACCCTTTTATTTCTCCCCCATGCTTGTAAACATAATTTTGTATTGTCAATGTGAGAGCCATGACTAGTTGAAGTAAACCCTTGTGAAAACTTCAAAATTGAATTGAAATTTTAATTATGGCCTAAAGGATAAGACACCAACAAATCCATTGCTTAAGGGAGGTCCTATTGTGTACCTTAAAGAACCATGAAATAGCCTACATTAAATTTTTGAAGCCAACAATCAACTCAAGTTAATGTCTGAGGTCAATACTAACCAATCGAACCAACCCTAATGACATGTTGTAATGACATGGGATTGGGTGGTGTCGACACAAGGTCATGCCCATCCCCATCCCCTTTATGGATCGAGAAATGGGGTTGCAGCCTGATCCAAGTGGATATTGGTGGCCACCTGCCTATTCCACTTGGACCCGCACCATTGTTTCTTTCAACGTTTCATTTTCCTTATTTGTAGCACAATTTACTATTTTTAGTAGTTTTTCGAGTCTTGAACTTCTAGAGTCGTTTTGAGGCCCTAAACGGCGTTTTTTGGGAAAAATGGGAGCCATATGGGTCATAAATTGATGTTTAATGCTCAAAAGTTGTACTCCTTGGATAGATATTTCTAACGAGGTATTGTGCACGTCAAACGGAGATTGTATGCCAAAGTTACGACCCCAGGAAGTTGATGTGCCAATTTACCCAAACGAGGCCCATAGTTTGGCACTTCATCTCCTAGGGTTAGGTTTTTGGAAGTTTAGGGTTTTTCATTGTTTCTAAACAATAAATAGGCCTTTGAGCCTCATTGTAACACAGTTCAGAAGCATGTAGCTACCACATCTCTTCTCAAAGATAAGCTACCATCGCCCGAGCTAGCCTTATTTCCATTCTATTTGTAAGCATATTTCAGTATTTGATATTAATGAAATGAAGTGTTATTTCTACTACATCTTTGTATTTATGGTTATATCTGTAATTTGTTGCATTCCTATTTGAATTCAGATCAGTGGTATCAGAGCGGTCTTCTCTTTCTCTGTTTTTCTTTGCATGTCCCCAACGAGGTTGGGATATGAGTTAGGGCTTGAACTGGTCGAATCTTTACAAGGCCAGCCTTGCAAATCTTGATGGCCTCCCTTGGTGGATGAAAAGAAAGATGAGGGGGTAGGAGATCCTATCAAAATATTGCTTGAAGAATCCCTCAAGCAACAAAGGAACATGATGATGGACAACTTTGTCTAGATCCTTCAGCGGCTACCCAAGGGCGACGCATCTACTTCCGGTAGCTACTCTAGAAGTGACACACCCTTTAAGGTACAAGTTAACTTTGACATTCCTATATTTGAGGGTCAAATAGATGCAGACGCTATAGATAAATGGTTAAATCTGCTAGAAGGATATTTTTCTGTTCATGATTTTTCGAGACAGGAAAATATCACTTTTGCACTTCTCAAAGCAGCCCCCCACGTCAAGGACTAGTGGGAAACCTACTATGAGCAGAATGATGAAAGTACGAACTCATTATTTTCAGCTGCACCCACTTGGAACTCGTTTTGGGATGCCATCATATAGCAGTACTACCCTAGCAAGAGCTATGAGGATAAATACATAAAGTGGACAACACTGCAATAGGGAAGGGACCAAGATGTGCTGGAGTTTACGAATGATTTTCATACCCTTCGCATGAAGTTGGGTATCAAGGATTCTGAGAAGCATTTGGTTCTCAAGTATCGTGACTGCCTGCATAGGTACATCTAGGACGAGATGTAATTCTTGGACATCTCCTCGCTTGGCACGGCATACCGATATGCCATCAAGATCGAGCAAAATTTTAAACAGAAGAAGCAAGACTTTGTATCTGCGAATTTGAAGCAAGGGAAAGGTGCCCCCAAACCACAAAAGAAAGGAAAAATCCAAGGCGAGGTGGCCCAGGACACCCCACCAAAGCCGCAAGCAAATAACAATGTCGCGAAGCCCAAGAAGGACACAGGAATGTGGTGTGAGTTCCATAAGAGCTCCACTCACAACACAATTTAGTGTCGGGCCAAGCACTCACTAGTGGCCGAGCTAAAGGCTTAAGAATTAGATGCATGTTTTGACTCTGAGTCAGAACCCAACAAGGGGAATGACAAAGGGAAGAAGATTATCGATGCAGAGCCCAACACCACAGTTGCCACCATGAAGATCCAAAAGGAGGAACTCGAACATCCAGAGGAGGAGGAGCGCCTCTTCCACTCCCATATGTGGGTAAAGGGTTCCCCTCTACAGTTCATTGTCGACAGCGGGAGGCAAAAGAACCTCATTTTGGAAAAGGTCATGAATCAATTGAGCTTACCAACCACAGCACATCCACAACCATACACCATCGGGTGACTTCACCAAGGAAGGGATCTTCATGTGAGCAAGCAATGTCGCCTTCCATACAACATCAAGCCCTTCACAGATGAGGTATTATGTGACGTTGCTCCCTTTGATGTTTGTGATCTATTATTAGGCCAACCATACTTATAGAAGAAAAATGTTGTGTATGATTCAGGGCCCCTTACTATTATTATTACTTTGGGAAATAAGTTGTACAAGATACCGAAGGTAGCACCGCCTACCGCCGTCTCTTTGGTTACTGCAAAAGAATGTAGTAAGCTCATTTCCAAAACAGGGAAATTTTTTTTCCTGATGATACACCCTCAAGGAAAGAAGAAGACAGTGGCCACGACCTCTAGATAGGGCCCCTCCGCATGGCAACAACAATGGACAAGGTCATGGAGGAGTATGAGGATATCTTCACCTCCCCCACAAGGGTGCCTTTGCATTGTCAGGTGAAGCAGTCCATTGATCTGACCCCAAGTGTGTTGTTTCCCAATGGACCAATCTATCGGCCCTCCATTCTGGAGAATGACGAAATCAAGAGGCAGATTCAGGAGTTGCTGCAGAAGGTCACATCCATCTAAGTTCATCGGCTTTTGGAAGCCTGATCGTGTAAGTACAGAAGAAGGATGGGACTTGGAGACTATGTATTGACTATCGAGTGTTGAGCAAGATCATTGTCCGGAATAGGTACCCGATCCCACATATTTATGACATTTTGGACCAACTGAAGGGGGAAAATATTTTAGCAAGATCGACTTGAATTCCGGCTATCACCAGGTACCAATCGAACCTTCTGATGTGTGGAAGACTGCCTTCAAAGCCAAGGAGGGCCTTTACAAATGGTTGGTTATGCCTTTTGGGTTGATGAATTCTCCTGCAACCTTCATGAGGTTGATGGATGACATCTTGCGGCCCTTCACCAACTCATTTGTAGTGGTATACTTGGATGACATCCTGATCTTTAGCCAGAGTTGGGAATAACACCTCCACCACATCCGACAAGTTCTCCAAACACTGCAGAAACACAAGCTATGTGCCAATTTGGAGAAATGCACTTTTGGCATGACCTAGGTTCAGTATCTAGGAAACATTATTGATGAACGAGGGGTGCATGTGGATCCAGCCAAGATCCAAGTCATTCGAGATTGGCCAGCCCCAACCACTCTAACAGAGCTATGTAGCTTTCTGGGTCTTGCCAATTTCTACCATAGGTTTGTGTTAGGATTCTCTCATATCACTTGGCCCTTGAGTCAAGTCACCAAGGGAGGAGCGAAAGCAAAATTATTTTGGTCTAAATTTCAACAGAAGGCATTCACAAAGTTGAAACATCTCCTCTGCTCTGCACTAGTGCTCACTTTACCAGACTTGCAACAACCATTTGAGATTGAGACAGATGCCTCTGACTATGCTATTGGGGCAGTCCTTACTCAATAGGGGCATCCAGTGGCATATCACAGTGAGACACTTTCAGACACAGTCCAAAAGTATCCCACTTATGAAAAAGAGATGTATTCAATTATGCAGGCCTGCCGACAATGGAAGCATTACATTTTGGGGAAGGAAACAGTCATCCACATTGACCATCAACTCCTGCAGTTCATACAAACATAAGGGAAGTTGCAGAATGATCACCGTCAAAATTGGTCCACATACCTGCAACAGTTCCACTTGAATATCAAGTATAAGAAGGGTAGCACCAATAATGTTGTAGACTGCCTCAACCGACCACCGATCATGGCGTTAACCATCGTGCTCAACTGTTGTGGGCATGAGACTTCTGATTGGCCACTTCTCTACAAAAGCGACCCAGAATTCAGCCACACATACCAGATGCTCTTGGAGGATCCGCAAGATTTTCACCTCCATGATGCCCTGCTATGCCACATGGGACTCCTTTGTGTTCCTTCAAGCGAGCGAACCAAGATGATTTGGCAAGTGCACTATAGTCGGGCCGTTGGGCATTTCAAGGTCATAAAAACAGTGGCATTACTGCAAAAGTATTTCTATTGGCCAAATCTTCGACAAGATGTTGGGAAGTACATCAGATCCTACACTGCCTACGCCATTTTCAAACCGACCATCAAGAAGCAAGGCCTCTATACTCCTGCCTACCCCTAGTCGATCTTGGGAATCCATCTCCATCGATTACATGTCGGGTCTTCCTTCTACTAAGCATGGAAATGACTGTGTTTTTGTGGTCGCTGACAGATTCTCGAAGATGGTCATTATGGCGGCATGCAAGAAGAATATCAAAGTAGAAGCCAGTGCTAAAATATTCTTTGAACAAGTGTGGGTACACTTTGGGATCCCATAATCTATCATCTCATATCGGGATAGCAGGTTCCTTTGTACATTTTGGTCTAGTCTCTAGTCGATGCTAGACACCAAGCTCACTAAGTCCACAACTTTCCATCCTCAAACTGATAGCCAGACAGAGGTTGCCAACAGGATGATCGTACACATTCTACACATGTAGAACTCAAAGAATCCATGCACATGGGATGAGAGCCTTCCCTATGTCTAGCACAGCTATAACTGGGCTCTCCACAACTCGATTGGCCATAGCCCTTTTCAATTGGGCTTGGGATTCCAGCCACTATGTCCCATTGATGTGGCCATACCATTTGCAGCTACTCAAGAAAATTCGGCTCATGTCCAGTCGGAAGTTGATAAGGAAAACAGATCCATTGAGCACATCCAACATATCCACCTGTACATCCATGACATTCTGGAGAAATCAAATTCCAAGTACAAGCAGCGACATGATCAACATCAGGTGCCACACAAGTTTCAGGTGGGCGACAAAGTCTGGTTGCATTTTCAGAAGGAACGCCTTACCAGAGCCTATCGAAAACTAAGAATACTCTGATATGGTCCTTACACTATTACCAAAGCTATGGGTGACAATGCATTTGAGCTCAGCATTCCCCCATTCCTTGGCCTACACCCAGTGTTCAATGTGGATCGCCTTTGACCATACTTCCCGCCATTGTTGGACACATCAAACATTGCAGAACAGCTCGCATCTACAGAGTTAAATCCAGATTGCATGGAGCAAGCCACAATTGATCAGTTCATGGACACGTATATCAAGAAAACTCGACATCAAAGGATACAACTATATCGAGTTGTCAAAGTAGGCCAACTCCTTCACCAGGGCAAGTGGCTCACCAAGGACCAAGTTCAACAGAACTTTCCTCATCTCATGGAGGAACTCAACGTAATGGGGACCATTTCTTCCTAAGGGGGGAGGAATGATCTAGGTGGATTGGTGGCCACCTGCCTATTCCAATTGGACCCCCACCATTTTTTCTTTCAGTTTTTCAGTTTCCTTATTTGTAGCACAATTTACTATTTTTGGCAGTTTTTTGGGTCCTGAACTTCCGGAGCCATTTTAAGGCCATAAATGACGTTTTTGGGGAAAAATGGGAGCAACATAGGTTTTTTTACCAATGTTTCTCCCTCAAAATTTGTGGTCCTTGGATAGATCTTCCTAACAAGGTATTGTGCATGTCAAACGGAGATCATATGCCAAAGTTACGACCTCGAGAAGTTGATGTACCAATTTACCCAAACAAGGCCCGTAGTTTGGCGCTTCATCTCCTAGGGTTAGGTTTTTGGATTTTTGGGGTTTTCCATTGTTTCTCAACAATAAGTAGGCCTTCGAGCCTCATTGTAACACAGTTCAGAGGCATGTAGCCGCCACATCTCTTCTCAGAGATAAGCTACCATCGCCGCAGCTAGTCTTATTTCCATTTTGTTTGTAAGCATATTTCAATATTTGATATTAATGAAATGAAGTGTTATTTCTATTGCATATTTTTATTTATGGTTATATTTGTAATTTGTTGCGTTCCTATTTAAATCTGGATCATAGCCTTAGAGAAAAAGGTAGAGCAAACAACCGAGAGGAGAGCAAACAACCGAGAGGAGAGCAAAAAGAAATGGAAAAGAGAGAGTAATGGAAACATTGTTGAAGAAAATAAATGCACAACGAGGGGGATTTTAGAGACTCTCTTAGTTTTTCTTTTAATAGGTATTGATTTTCTCCCCTTCGAATGTGGAAGGTCAAATTGTGACTTGCAATGGAGTGTGTGAAGTTGATGAAGCCATGATAAAAATGATCGAGTAGTGTTGGAGTTGATTGATTATCCCTATGCTCTATGACTTTGGGTGTTATTCCCTATGATTTTGTGTTTGAGGCCATTGGATTGTGTGTCTATTCCCAATTAGCCAATGGGAGGCTCAGTGGAAGGATTAACGAATGACTAAATAACTGTCATGTGTTGGCAGTGTTGGCATTGATATCAAATGATCATAGTCATGTTGATGAGGTATATTGATGGTTTTTCATGTAGATGAGGTTTCTTGATGTTGTATGTTCATGAGGTTTGTCAGGTAGATGAGGTTGTTTGATGTTGTATGTTGATGATTTTGTTATGTTGATAAGGCGGATTGCTCAAGGTTGATTATGTAGAGGCTAATCAAAGTGATGTGCAAAGGTTGATTAAGTGATGTGTTGTGCAAAGGATTTGATGTTTGACAATTGATGATTGCTTTGATGTTTATCCTTCAAAAAAATGAAGACATGACACATAATAACCAGAGAACAAAGCCTAAAGAACCAGAGAACAAAGGCAAAAGAACACATTGTTGTGATTGAAAAAAATCAATTATACAAAATTGTTTATATTTTTTACCTATTTACAACAGTAACTCTCCCATTTCTCTCAAGACCAATGTTATAGTGGAGGTCATCTAGTGTTTAAATTGCATTACCCTAGATAGTAACGCACCCTAGCTTCAACCATCCTACATTACAACAAGTTTTTCTATCCAAGCCTTATCTTATGCAATAATGAATCCTTGACTATGGTTCTTCAGATGCACAATCAATAGAAATCAAATTTGTCCTAAGTTGAGACTCAAGTAAAAATGAAGAGGTGAGATGAAAATATTCCTGGAATACCAAGAGACAACTCCTCACTTTGAATTCATGAATAAAATGCAAAAATTCAAAGAGCCATGTTTATAAAAGATGCATCGCTAAATGAGAATTAAGTTTTTGGTTAATTGAACATTTGTATGAGAGAGTTCTTGAAAAATCATGGTTGTTACATGTCAATTTGTCGCCATGACACTTGATCAGTTTATGGGTCTTTTTACCATCCATGAACATGTTTGATTGAACTCCTTTAGAATTCAAACAACCAAAAATATCTTGAAGGGGATGAGAAATTTGGGAATAATAGTTGTCACACCTTGTCAAGTTTCACCTGCACCGATATTCCTAGCTTTTCCTGGGCATTCAACGGAATTAACTCTAAGATCAACGCAAAGATGCACTTTTTCTGCCACTATAAACCCGCATAGGTGAATTCAAGAAAGTAAAAATAAAATGTACATTCTAGAAACATAGTTGGTCGAATATTTCCCAACTGAAAGCTTCCAGGTGATGACTATTTGAACTATAACCCTCAGATGATGCATCTTGATCCCTTTCCTCATGGAAACCTAATCCCTCAATTAGTGGATCTCACCCTCCTCTTTTGGATCTGAAACTTCTTCCTCTTGGCCTATAAAATGACTAGAGGATAGAGGGTTAGAGGAGTTCAGAACTTAGAGAAGATAAACTTATGCTGCTAGTTTTAGATTGGAAAGCTTGTCATCTAAGGAGGATATTGTAGGAATTTGGGAGGAATCTCACGCCATCAAGATGAATGTTGTAAGTATCCTCTTTATCTTTGATTAATAAAAATGAACACTTTCTCCCATTTATTTGTCTTATTGGAATGATGAATGGTTTATAATTGTTTACAATGTTTATTAAGACAAATTCAAATCCTAATATGCTTGATCATTACATTAAGTTTTGTTTGGATTATTATATCACATATGCCTTTGATCCTTTTATGGTTTATGGTTGCAGGCCTTATCAAGAATTGAGGAGTTGCATCAAGTCACAACAAGGGATCTTCATCGAGCATTTCGTGAAATAGGTAGGAGGCTCATCCATTAGCTTTAATTCTTATAATTCAAACATGTCCAACTTGGGGAAAGAGTCGATTCAATTGTCTTGCTTGTTTATATTTTCCATCAAGGATCTGGGGAGATCACTCTTATCTGCAAGAGGGATTTGTCTGGTGTAACAAATTGGCGACCATACTGGGGAACGTCTGTGTTCTCTTCCTTTTCCTTAGTTTTTCTTTCTAATCCTTTTGGTTTATCTCGATTGGAGTCTTTATGAACTAATGAACTTTCAGATCTATTTGGTTGATTTATTGAATTTTTATTTTTTCTTGGGTTTATGATATCTACGTTGTTTTCGTTCGCCAACAGAGCATAGTTTTGTGCTATTTTTTCCTTAGAAACTGGGTGCATGCGCTCTGTTTTTTATTGTTGACCTGTGCAGACCTTAGGAATTTTTGAAAATTTTGCTTTTGCCTCAACCCAGACTTGAGTTTAATTTTTTGGAAGTGTCATTATCTTTTTTTGGATTGTCTTATGTCTCTTCTGAACTCATTTGAGTGCTTTGTTAATATTTTTTTAGAATTAGGTCTCTTTGAAGAAACGGGTTAGGGTTTTGCCTGGTTGGTTTGTCGATTGATCAAAACAACATAGGTTGTCCTTCTGCTTGTGATAGCCTTATTTTGTTCTATAAAATACACCATTTGACCTTAATTCTTTGCTTATTTGTGATCAAAATCATATTGAATTGCAAATTAGGGTTTCTTGAGATCTAGTGCTTTTGTGAAGAAATTGTTTTCATTTTGTTTGATAAAGGAAATGTTGCTTTCAATTTTGTGAATTTCTCACAATTACACTGATGTTATCATTAAATCAAAGCATTCATAGGGAAAATGTATTTTTCCTACAACTCTCTTGATTGATATATGTGTGGTTGAAAGTTTTGAGTGACAAATGATCAAGAATATTTTTGGTTTATTTGATATTTAGGGAAATATGGAGCTTCACTTATTTTTTTCTTTTTCATTGCATTAAGATGGAATTGGTTGTTTTATGTAAGTTTGAAAAGTTGTGAGTTTTATACTTCATTTCAAAAAAATCAAAGAAACTCTTTCTTTCCTCTAAATAGGATTTCATCGAATTTGAAAGTTTCAAATTGCAAATTTGAGTGCATTAATATTTTGAGTCTTGTCATAACATCATCAGTTTCACCTTCATTACCGATTGAGTAAAGAACAACTTAATAATACAACGTTAATTAAAATTCATCTAGAATTTTACATTTTTTTAGGGCTCTTGCCACCTACAGTAGCTTAAGTGTAGGGCTTTGGAATAGGGAAGGAAGTAAACTTTACAAAGCTACAAACAAACAATAGAATCTTGAGTTAGGGAGATCAAATTCAATTATTTCAATTTTGCTCTAGGAAGCTCTTCTTGTACATGAGTTAAGCACAAGATCATGTGGAATCTAGTGAAGCGATCGTACCCACTTCATCAACCAAGATATAGTGATTTTCACATATTACAACGATACCAAAAGGTACTTGGGGTCACTTGAAAGTAAGCCTCCAATTGATCATGTGGAGGAGCCTTCAAGGGGATTGAGCTTGTTACTCTTCCCTTGCATGTACGTCTGATCTACGACTATCCCCCAAGGTAAAATTGTTTATTTGGTAAACTTAGTGACTATAATCATAGGGCTCTACCTAAGGTGATGACAGAGGAAAGGTCATGTTGTACCTGGAACAGACGTTGACTAGACTCACTTGGAAGTTTTGGAGGGTAATATTTGCTTGAGATGGTTTATAGAAAATTTACTTGCGCCAGCTATTCAATTAAGCAGGTTTTTAGGGTAACTGGTTCCAAATGCTCATTTCTATAAAGTTTTTCACCTTGATCACCGCGACGTTAGATTTCATCACCAATTAGTGAAGAGTCAGTTTGTATAGTTTGAACTCCTATATTTTTAGCATGTGCTACTTTCGGTTTTGTTTTTACTTTTTAGAGACTTTAGGTGTAATTTAGATATTGTGTGATTTATTAATTAATTTTTTTCATTATGGCGAAATTACCAAGACAATCACGTAGGATACTCGGGGACCCCCTTGAGTATACACCAAGTTACTTAGAAAAGATAAAAGTTGAAAAGTCTAAATCATCAGGGTCTAGAACTGCAGTAGAAACTGAAACTTCTACTATTATAGACTCTGATGTAAAAGGAATTGAAGTTAATCAACCGAAAACATCTACTATCTTAGGCCTCGAAGTGAACTTGATCAAACTAAGAAATTAGAATCACACTCAGGAGGAACATATTTACAAATTACAAAACTCATTCAAACTAAATATGATACTGGAGACTTTTCAGATACAAATCCCATTTCTGAACCAGATATTGATGAAATTAAGTCTGATATTTATGAACCTGAATCTTATACACATGCTATAGTGCATATTTTAGATCCTCCACATTCGCCATGTGTGAAACTTATTATTACCGATAGTCTCCCTCTTGGTCTCATTAGCATCAAAGAAATTGTTTCAGGCAAAGAGGAAGAACCAATAGTTTCTACTAGTGAACCAACAAATATTTCAGATCTTTTGTTTGGATCTCTTCACCTTGACCCTTGGTATTTCACACCCTTGAACTTTTTAGTTCAAGGGATTCCACAATACATGACTCCTTAATCTAATGTACAAGGTTTTAACTGGTCTATGATGGCTTCTAGAAGTACCTCATTAGACACATATATGTTTTTTACTTCTCCGAAGTCAACAGTATATGGTGTTTTTCTACCACCTGGATATTACTCTCTTGTTGGATCTTATTCAGGAGCTTCTTCCTCAAATCAAACTTCAAACACGTCAACTGGTGTAATTAATCCTACTAATGAAGTTTTGACATCTGAACAATTATTAATATGATTTCTGGTAACGTATTCCTCAAATCAATCCAACATGTGGTTATTACCTACATGGGGGGAACCATCATATCCTCCACCTAGAGGAAAACCTTTAAGTGGATCCTACCCTACAACTAGGGGTCAACTCCCTGCCGGAAATTATCTTAATTATGCTCAAATGCCTCAAACTAGTTTTGGTCGACCTTGTTGGAAATACTGAGAGGGGGTGAATCAGTGTTCCCTATTATTTTTCACAATTGGATAATTCTTAAAGACAATTTAGAGCATCATTATAAAACATATCAATTGAAGAGAAGTACACAAAGGATTTAACTTTAACAAGCATTCTATTATGTAGTGTACAATGTGTATACAACACTTTACTAGGAGGACTTGGAAGGAAGTGAAATACTCCCAAGAGTTTTCTAGCAATTTGGAAGGAAGCAAGGCTCCCTGATGGTTGATCTCTTGTACTAGGGATAATGGCCAAAATATAATGATAGACTACTACTCAACCCACTGCTAATTTTGTTTCTCTGCTACTGTTACACAACATTGTTGCTACTACATTCACTGCTCAAACTGCCTATTTTCTGCAACAATTGCTCATCATTGCCTCTCTTCTACTCCTATCATTGTTCCTCCTATAACCACATGTTGATGTTGCTACCACTCACTGGTTTCTTTGAGTACTGCCACATTGAAAACTACTTCAACCATTGTCTTCCCTTATAACTCACTGTCTACAAACTGCCACTTACTGCTCCCACAGTTCATCGTTATTCATTGTTGTTGCATTGCGATATATCTTACAGTTATACATCACATCAACATAACTCATGAGCCATGTCATAAATACTATTGTGTTAAAATATCATCAAGCAACCAAACCAAATCATGTGAAATACACTTTTTCTATTGTCATACAACACCAAAAGGAATTTTGTTGCTCTACACTTTTGTTCAAACCCTTCCTTGAAAACAACACCAACAACGTAGGTTTCTCCTAATCTATGCATACAGGTATATTTCTGCATCAATTCTTCAGGCACATGGATAGGATCAATGGTATGATGGAATCCTACAATAATCTACACAATCTGTATTGATGAATATTGGATAGGCACTTGTTTCAAAACATCTAATTCTTGTCTTCAAAAAAAAAAAAAAAAAAAAAAAAGGGATGCCAGAGAGCCATAGTTAAGTGATTATTGATAATATGGTCAGATAATGCAGTATGATAGGTTTCATTGGCAATTTCACATTGTCCCTGTCACAAATGAGGTTGATGAACTGTGCTACAGGGCTGAGAGTATGTATATAGATTGTGCTGCAAACATGTCATTACTTCTATATAAAAAGCAAGTTACTAGTAGCCCTACAACATTATACTTTGCTTATACACAAACCCTAGTCTACACTTTAGTAAGTCAATCATCCATATGTCGTAGTGAATTGTTTCAATTCAGTGGTTTATGTTGTAATGGACCATATTCTGCAAATCGTTCAACATGGCCTCACTTAGTCTGAATGAATTATAGGTTGCAATCAATGAATATGGAAGTAAATCAAACGTCAAACTTGGTCCAACGATAACCCTATCTTTCAACACAACTCGAATAACCTTTTATGCTTCATAGGGCAAAGCTCAAACAACTTTAGAAACCTCCACAGGATGATCGTATGAACTTCACCTTCCTCTAAAATTTCCTATCCATAAATATAGTTCACCTCAGACATTTCAGATGACTTCCAAGGATTTCCAAAAGTTAGTTATTGTAAGATTTTAGTGATCAAGAGCCGCACAATTTTTTATTCCTTTACCACAAATGTATTTTAGTCCAAGACTAAAATTTGGCAATGTAATCATATTGGTCTTAAGACATAGCAGATTCCATGCTGAAGAAGAAATGCCATGGATGATATTGAGTTCATCGAGCCTTCAAATAATTGAGCTACTCTGAAGCCCAGAAACCCTTGCCAATTTTTTTCATAGCCAAGTCACTAAATAACTTTCTCATCCGCAAAAGACAATTCACCCTTAGAAACTCTCATTTTCCTTCAACAGTCATCACAGAAGGTCTAAAAAATCTTGCTTAGTCTCGACTCCTTGGTGCTTTATCCATCTGCATAAAGACAACAAAACCCAACATGACATAACCTTCCTCTTGAAAACAAAACGAATTCTTGTAATAAGAATTTCCGCTTCACAGACCCAGATCATAATCTTAATCCGAAAAAATAAGAAAACCCTGGCAGCATGCAAACTCAACGGATTTTTTTTCACTTAAAAAAGAATAATGGTGTGTTTATATACCTTGATGGGCTCTTATAAAATGTGACCGACATGAAACTTCTAGAGAAGAAATTTAATTTTGAATCTAAAAATTTGAACCACGGAAAACCCTACGAACTGATCTTCTGCTTTTCGCCCATGATTAAATAATATTATTGGTCCTTTACCAAGTGTACATTTTTTTTTAATAATAATAGTAACTCATTCCTTAATCTCATCCTTTTAATAAAGATTCTCACCTTATGTTATGTACCATACTCATTTCCCAACCTTTTAATATTTTGAACCAAGGTAATTTCCTCTTCTTCTTTTTTTAAACCTTAACCTCCTTAAAATCGTAAATATATTTTTTAATAAGAGCTCCTTCTTATGATACATGTCGTAGTTTAAGGCACCACATCATCCACTACTGGCTACTAGGGTTTTTACGCCATCCATGAAGCCACATCATTAACCAATGCAATATCATTGCCATATCTTTAATAATTTAATGCTACCTCAACCCCTATGGGGTTTTGAACCACAAATTGGAGCTTTGACTTTGACCATCCATATCTCACTAACCATGAGGGCCTATGAAGCACTCCACATACCAGTGGAACTAGGTCGATGAGTAGAATCTGATGACGAGGGCTTCTAAGGAAAGAACATTGATTTGTTGCTCCAAAAAATCCAACAAAAGACGTGGTATCTTCATCATCCAAGGAACTCAATCCCTAGGGCTAGGGTTTCATTCTTGCAACCTCTCATCTATCTTATACATGCACTTGCTCCTACTTTGACATCAATGACCTGCTGCACACATGTTCAATCATCTTACAACTACTCTTGCTTTGACATCAATGATGAGATGTTCAACAATCTCCCCCCTTGTCATTGATGTCAACACACCAAGCATACAAGGTATGTTGCGTCCTACATCTCTCTCTCTCCCTAGACTCCTCCAAGTTTCTCTCCCCCTTTGACATCAATGGAAAAGGGTGACTGACATCAAATGATATGGGTCCTCCTGACAACCCCTTGATAATATGCTTGATCCTGTGGACCTGTAATCTTTTAACCGTTCTTCTCCCATTGAACCTATTATGAGTTTGACATATCTGTCTTGTTATTCTATCCATGTTAATCGTTTTTCAATTGTAGACTTGTGCCACATACATCTGCATAAACTACCCCTGTCAACATGCTTTCCTGCTGCATTAGATCATGTGTTGATGTCCCCTTTGAACAATATGCTTCTACAAACTCCCCTTATCTTTGTGCATATATCAATAATGTGAGACATCATGGGAATACTTGCTTTCTTTTCCAGAGCCTGGTGGTCTTGTCTTCCTGCCTGGTGAATGACCTACCTTCATGATTTTGTGGAGTCCACGTCAAACCACTTCTACAATCTCGTACAAAATGGCCAATGTTGTGACATAGATAACATTCAACATTCCTTCCTTCCTACATCTGTAGGGTCTGCTTCAATCCACTTTTGCAATCTCATGCAAAATGGCCAATATTATGGCACAAATAACACTTTACATTTGATCTCAATGATGGAATAAAAAAGTTGTAGCTCCCATTGTTATAGGTGTCAAGAATTTTGTCCTGTCTTCCAAAAAATCTGCTCCAAGGTCTTTGATAAAACCCTTTATCAATGCTCCTGCTATGTCCCTTGCAATCTCGAGCTCTATGTCCATTGTTAGAACATGTGTAACAATAACCATGAAATGTCTCTACGTACCTAGGTGTATGGGGTGAAGATATGTTAAAGTTGTCTCATCCCTGAAAGTGATTTTTTTGCTCTCCATACTTGAATGCTCTATCTTGAGTTGGTGTCATAAATGCATCATCCTAATTTGAAGCATTGGTCTTCCAACTTTCTTTGTTGATTAACTTGTATAGGACCTTGACTTTGGGCTTCTTTTCATCCTTGGGATAGGACTTCTTGATAGGTGCTTGTTTTTCATTTTTGAGATAGGACTTCCTTACAAAAGACTTCTCTTCTTGTGGTTGTTCTTCATTATTTGGATGAGGCTTCTCTTCATCTGGTTGTTCTTCATCATTGGATGAGGGTTCTCTTCTTATGTTGTTATTGATATTCTTTGATTTGTGGTTTCTCTTCATCATTGGAATGTGAGGTCTCACCAATAGATCCAAGACATGTCTTGATGAATGGATATCTCTGGCAATTGATAATGTTTTCCAAAACCTATGAACTTTTGAGCTTATGTTTCAGTTTGTTTTCTTTAGCTCTCAAGGCAAAGGTTTCCTACTCATGGTTTATGCAGTCTTGTTCTTTCTTCCTTATCTAACCTTTTAAGACATCCTCAACCCTTTTGGATTCTTCAAGTTCCCTTTTTAAAGAGATGATCTTATTTTCTTTATTATGCTTGTTCCATTTGTTTAACTTTTCTTTTTCCTTTTCCTTGAGCTGGTTGTTGAAATGTGTCAACAAGAATATTCCAATTTTAATTTGTCCTTGAATTAAAATTGAGAATTTAAATTCGAATTTAGTCTCACCAACTGTTTGAAGAATAATTAATTAATTCATCTTGAGTCAATTAGTTGGAGAAATTCAAACATGAAGTCTTTGTGAAGTCATGCAACAGTTATCCCTTTGATTGAGGAAGTTATCCATTAATTAAGGAGATAAGGATGAGTTGTATTTGAGTTGTAATTAGTTATCTCAGTTAACTAAGTTAAGTCTAGTTAAATTAGTTCCAAACAGTTTGTCGAACTAATTGTGAGTTCAGTCAATTAATGCATGCATGCATGAAACTAGTGTACACCAGATAACTGAATATTCTCTCGTAAATAACTCATGCATGTCAGTTCAGACAAAGGCCCAGTTGAGATTAAAGGCAGGGACAATGTACTATCAGTTGCTAGAATTTTCCTATAAGAAAATCTCTTGCATGCAGAAGGAATTCATTCCTTGAGATTTGCGCAGTTTTACAGTGTGTTGGAGCAGTGTGTGAGATCAGTGTCACACAAGGTTACAGCTAGAACACCCAGGGAAAATAGTGCAAGGAAATATGAGGCGTGGAGGGCAAAGGGAAAGGCATATGAGTTGTGTAGTCTATCTATGAGCAGTGAGAGGGATTGTACTGAGAGCTGGATAGCTGTGAGAGCTAAAGCTTTGTGTAATCCTGAGATATTTCCACTTGTATGATAATACAGATAGCGAGATTTTTAGCTAAGGCTTTCCCCAGAGTATTCTTTTGTGTTTCATGTGTGATTGATTCTTCTTCTTTGTTATATGTGTTATGTTTGATCTTGCTCAAATCGATTAAGCTTCTGCAAGTTTGATTGTAGAAGTAGATTAAGTATTTTTCTTTAGTACATTGCATAATCATATTAATCTACAATGAGAATTTCTACATGGTATTGGAGAAAAAGTGATTAGAGTTGTGAACAACATACTAAGATGAGAAAAGTCGAAGTTTGAATTTCTTGATTGCCAGTACAAAATCGAATTCTTATCACACCTCTAAGTTCTCCAATGGCATTCAATGGCTTGAGACTCGATTATGCACTGGACGACAGCTCGAATTACATAGCATGGAAGGATCGCATGGAAGCAGTATTAGAAGACAATGGTTTGAAGGATTTCATTGATCAAGAAATCCCCAAGCCAGCAGCAACTAATGCCCAAGAATTGGCGGAATGGAAGAAGTGTGTGGCGAAGGCGAGGAGGATTCTTCTGGAGGGAGTACAAGACCATATTGTCTCGAGTCTCCATGGGAAGGAGACTCTGTTCTCAATGTGGAAGACATTGAAGGACCTATATCAAAACAGTAGCGACCAGAGGAAACTAGCGCTCAAGGACAAGCTTCGAAAAGTCAAGTGTGAAAAGGGCGACACTATTTCTACATATCTGAACAAGCTCACCACCTGTAGAGATGAGCTTGGTAGTGTAGGAATAACGATAGCCAATGATGATATGGTGAGTCTTTCTCTCCTCGGTCTTCCTAAGAGCTGGCATAGCTACTAGGACTCAGTGAATGGAAGAGAGAAACTGCTGGATTAAGAACGAATGTGGTCAGATCTGATGTAGGAGGAGATCAGGAGGAGCACCAGAGATGGTTCTTCATCTAAGCATGATGATGAAGAAAATCTAGCCTTAGCAAGTAAGGCAAGGAAAGGGAAAGGGAATGCTTCCCATTCCAAATCGAGTTCCTATCATGGTGGGAAGAAGATTGACAAATCTAAAGTGAGATGCTTTAATTGTCATGAGGTGGGCCATTATGCAACTAATTGTCCATTGAAGAAATCCAAGAAGGGATCCTCCAACTGATCAGAAGGTGAGGCACTATCCTTTTAGTTAAAATTGGATTTTACCCTCATCGCATGCATGGTTTCATCGATGGTGGGTTGTGTTTGGTACCTGGACAGTGGAGCCTCATTCCACGTGACCGACGATAAGAGTTTATTCGGTACCTTGGAGGAGAAAGACCTCAAGATGCGCATAGAGATGGGCGATGATGGAAAGTACGTGTTTCATGAAGGTACGGTTGTGTTTCAGAGGGAGCATGGGGCTCCTCTCACCCTGACTGATGTAAAGTATGTGCCTAGACTGAAGAAGAACTTGGTATCAGTCGCAATGTTGGAAGGCAAAGGCTACGATGTAGTCTTCAGTAAAGGAAAGGCATTCCTGAGACACATAGCCACAGGTCAAACCAAGAGGATTGGGATTCGAGTGAAGAATCTCTACAAGATAGAGGTAGATGACTGTGCTGCATTGAGTTCGAAAGCAGAATTGGTGCAAAGCCAAGACATTGGCGAGTTATGGCATAGCCGGTTGGGCCACTTGCATCATGGGGCCTTGAAGATAATGCAGTAGATTTCTACTAGACTTCATAAAGGTAAACTTGAGCAAGTGGACACATGCAAAGGTTGTACCTTGGGAAAGTACGTTAAGTATTCCTTTCATGATCGAGACAGTCGAGCTAAAGCAATCTTGGAGCGAGTTCATACAGATGTGTGTGGACCATTCTCGACAGCCTCTACCATGAAACAAAGGTATCATGTGATTTTCATTGATGATTTTTCTCGTAAATGCTAGATATATTTCATGTAAAAGAAGGATCAAACCTTCTCACAGTTTTGTGAGTTTAAAGCTTTGGTTGAGAAAGAATCACGAAAGAAGATCAGGGCCTTAAGAAGCGACAATGGTGGAGAGTATGTCTCTCAAGATTTTAAGGACTTCTGTGCAGCGGAAGGAATTAAACGGGAGTTGACGGCACGTCATAACCCACAAGAGAATGGGGTGGCCAAGAGGAAGAACAGAACAATTGTGGGGGCAGCTTAGGTGATGCTACATGACCAAGGCCTACCACTTCATTTGTGGGCTGAGGCATGCAACATAGCCTTCTATTTGCAGAATAGAAGCCCACATCGCATACTTGGGATGAAGACACCAGAGGAAACTTTATCCAAGAAGAGACCAGATGTGGGTCACTTTAGGATCTTTGGCTCATCAATATATTGCCATGTGACCAAGGATGCCCGGAAGAAGCTTGAGCCGATAGCTAAGTTGGGGATACTTATGGGGTACACTGATACACCCCACAACTATCGGGTGCACTTGCCTACCAGTTGGAGGACAGTGGCTCGCAGAGATCTTAAGTTTGATGAGCAGAAGGCCATGCAAGTTTCCCTTGAGAGGGAGCTCCAACTACAGGCTATGGAGGAACTTTTGGTTCGTAAGGAGGAGGAGCCTCAAACTAATGCAGAGTAGCCACATGCAGAGGTTCTAGGATTGGAGACATCCACTCAAGCAGAGTCTTCCAGAGATGGGCAAAAGTGCACGAGAGAAGCTGACAGATTGTTGTCAGATGCGAGAGAGAATGTGGGAGAACCATCTTCTCAATGCAAACAAAGGAGGTCACCTCATAGGTACACTGGATACATGGCCCTTGTTGGGGAATGTATTGAGACCGAGCCATCTTCCTTTGAGGAAGTAGTGCAACAGCCGATTTGGGTTGATGCTATGGTGGATGAGTATGACTCCATAGTTCGGAACAGTGTTTGGGATGTGGTTCCAAGACCGGAGAACAAGTCAGTTGTGAGTTCCCGTTGGCTTTACAAAGTAAAGCAAGCTGCTGATGGTAGTGTGGAGAAACATAAGGCAATATTTGTTGCCCGTGGTTTCTCAAAAGTCGAGGGGATCGACTATGATGAGACTTTTGCTCTTGTAGCAAGGTACTCATATATTAGATCAATGTTGGCACTATCAACATAGATGGGTTGGAAGATCCATCAGATGGATGTGAATATTGCATTCCTCAATGGCAAGATTGAGGAAGAGGTGTACATAGAGCAGCCGAAAGGTTTTGAGACCTTCGATCGTGAGTCGCATGTGTGCCGACTCAAGAGAGCTTTATACGGGCTGAAGCAAACACCTCGTGCTTGGTACACCAGGATCAACAACTACTTCACCGGGTTAGGCATGGTAAATTTTAGGGGCGAATTATAGCCCAAAGGCGAAATTTGAGGGTTTTTACATTTTAAGAGGGCGAATTTTTTATTAAAAACCCTTTTCATATAATTAGCCCCAATTTTATTAAAAAAATAATTAATTTTTTTTTTTTTTTTTTAGCCCAAAATAAAAAATGGACGGATAAACTAACCGAACCTTCATTTGGCCCAATTCGCTGGTTTTGGGAAATCTTGTTCCCTTAAAATTGCCGAATTTTGATATTTGCCCCTAGTTTGGGAGATTAAAATGATTTAATACCTTACATTGATCGCAATTTTTTTTAATACCATGGGCCAATACCACATGCCCAAAAACCATCTCTCATTTCACAACCAAAATATTTATAAATATTTTATTTGAATTTAATTTTATAGCATTTTTTAATTAAATCTAAAAGCAAAAATATTATAATTACTTTTAAGATATATCTAAATCCCTTACATTCAAATATATGAGATACAAATAATAGTTATAAATTAAGATCCATTTTACCATATAAGTTATTCTAATAAATTTGTAACCATATTTAAACTTTATTAATAAGCACATAAAAATTTAATACTTATAATATAACAATTTTTTTAACCATGGATATTCACCCCCACTTTACCATGGACATTATTAAGTTGTGAACATGCTTTGTTACAATACCATGGGCAAATACCATGACTTATCAATACCACATGCCCAAAAACGATATCTCATTTTACAATCAAAATATCTTATAGTTTTCTCTTTTTCTTTTTTTTTCTTTTTTTCTTTTTTTTTTAACATTTTTGGTATGGAAAAGATATTGTAATGTCTAGATAACATAACATGACATTACAATATCTTTTCCATACCAAAAAAAGTAAAAAAAAAAAAAAAAAAAAAAAAAAAAAAAAAAAAAAAATTGATTAATTAATAAATTTAAAAATAAATATTTTACTCAATGAATTAACATAAAAATAGAATACATTAAAAAAATAAAATTAATAATTATAATAATAATAATTAAAAAAACCTAGATCCATTTTAACTTTGGATCTATCTAGAGATTTGATAATTAATAACCCTAGGAAAAGACTAGGATATTATTTTATGTAAAAAATTTAGGTTATTATTTTTAATCAATTTTTGTTGAGTAAATGAAAATTTGAAATAAAAATAAAAATAACTCTATGTAAAAATGAAAATTCTACATTATTATTTTTTTATTATATCAAGAGATATTGTTTTGTCCATTACTAGTTTTTGAGCTCAAGGTTTATAAGAACCCATGGTATTCATGTGGAATATAGTCTATTTAAAGGGGGGAATTATACCATCCTAAATCCATCTTCTCATTCCCCCTCTTTCTCTCTCTCCTTCAGTTTTGATTCTCATTTAGCATTAGCCTTAACTATTGATCTCTCAAGATTTGTCGATCTCTCAAGCTTAGAGAGGGATGTATCTTGGCTCGTGTATATCTAAAGAGGGGTATGCTATGAATTCTTAAAGTAGTATACTTGGATTTGCAAAATGTAAGATTTTTTTTACATAGGGATATTTAAATTAGTATACTTGGATTGCAAAATGTAATATTTTTTTACATAGGGATATCGTTTACTTTGATTATGGTCTTGCCTATTAAGTGCCCATATTCTGGTTTTGATGAGTTCTTATTATGGTTTTGATCAGGTGCAACATCTATGACCCTTTCTTATTAAGTTTCTATATTCTAGTTTTGATCAGTTGAAGCGTCTATGACCCTTGTCTATTAAGTGCCCATATTCTAGCTATCATTTGGGAGGTTTTTTTCATTGCATCCAAGGATGTTATCTTGTTTTGTGAAGTGACCAGTGGTTTTTGAGCTCCAAGAACCCATGGTATTTCCCATGATATTCATGCGGAATATAGTCTTTTTAAAGGGGGAATTAAACTAGCCTAGATCCATCTTCTCCCTCTTCCTCTTCCCATGCATCGAAACCATCAGTTTTGATTCTCATTTCCCACTCACTAGGTTTTAATTCTCATAAATTAGCTTAGATCCATCTTCTTCCTCTTCCTTTGATTCTCATTTCTGTTATGAAACCAACTCAAGAAAATATAGAAAAGATAGATCAACGCCTTATAATTCAACCTCTTCGAGGGGGCAACCTCCTTTACATTACAT
>APFE031029879.1:76585-92252 GCA_000404065.3 Pinus taeda
ATATATCTTAAAACATCACTACATGTCAATTCTTGGGTGACACTCTCATATGAAGATGAGAAAATACAACAAGAACTTTCAAGTTTATACAATAACCTTTATTTGTGGTAGAATTGAATTGGTTGATTAATTTCCATCAACTAAGAAGTAGATGGCCTTACTGCATTGAAGAATTTATTTTTCTTTTTAGAGTTTTCACTAATGGTTGTTAGGGCTTACAACTCTATTTTTCTTTTTAGAATTTTCACTAATGGTTGTTAAGGCTTACAACTTAGAGCCTGCTAGGAGTAATGTGATTGGTATTGCTTCTGGGAGTGATGTGAATGGTATTGATTTTGGCACTGCCAACTCGTGTGTGGCCATCATGTAAGGGAATTTTAGTTGTTTATCCTTGAATTCCAAATTCTTTATTGTTTTCTCTAGGTCGAGTTGACAAAATAATTAGTATTTTGATTTTCATGCATTCTTCTCATTAGACTATTTTTTTTAATATTTGTAGAACCTAGAAGTAATTGAGAACTCAGAAGGGGCCAGGACAACACCATCTATTGTAGTTGTGAATCAAAAGGGAGAGATACTTTCAAGTATTCCTTCCAAGCATAAGTTGTGACGAATCCCACAAATACTATGTTTGGGAGTAAGTGTTTGATAGGAAGGCGTTTGATTTAATATTGTTAAAGAAACTAGTGTTGATTCTTGGGTAGAAATGAGTGGGAAAAAATATTCTCCGAGTGAAATAGGTGCATTTTTGTTAACCAAGATGAAAGAAATTGTCGAGAAAGACAGTCTTGAATGCAATCATTACTATGTCTGCCTATTTTAACACCAAGCAATGAAAGATGTTGGTAAAATTGCAAGATTGGATGTAAAAAGAATCATTTGTAAGCCTACTGCAGTTACCCTCAATGTTGTGAGTTATCCATAGTCATCCCTACAAGACTTGTAATGTGCTTACTTTCCTTGTGCTTTCAATAATGTTATATGTTATTGGTTTTCAAGTCGTGGAAATCTAGGATCAAGAGAATATCCTTGAGGGGGCACTATGTTCATTGTGCATTGCCTAGTAGCCCATTAACTCATGTAGGCGGATTATTTCCATCTCCCCCTTCACATTTGCAATTGGAGATGCAAACTCAAATGTGCACAAATGAGAGATCACTCTTGTTAAGTACATCCACTAACTCATGTAAGTGGATTATTTCCATCTCCCCTCCACATTTGCAATTGGAGATGCAAACTCAAATGTGCACAAATGAGAGACCACTCTTGTTAAGTACATCCACTAACTCATGTAGGTGGATTATTTCCATCTCCCCCTCCACATTTGCAATTGGAAATGCAAACTCAAATGTGCACAAATGAGAGACCACTCTTGTTAAGTACATCCATAATACGCTAACTAGTTGATACTTGATACATATATGTTTGTTGTGTTCCAAAGATATAAGATACCAATTCTAATCTAGTACTATGTTGTGTGAAAATATATGGCTTGGGGGAGAGAACCTCCCTTTTATGCCTTCAGACGTTTCTTTTGCAACATGGTACAATTGCTAGTAGTAAAATGTTTTTTTCTTTTTAATTATGAAAATTTTTAATTCAAATATATTAATATAAAATAAAATACTAATAATATTAATAACAATTAATTAAATTAACCATTTCCAAAATAAATACTTACTTAACCAATTTAAATAAAATAATATGTTTTACAATTTGTTACTCTTCTCTCATGAAAACAAATTTAAAATGGATTTATATTTTATAATATTGACATATTTCATGTTTTTCTAATTCAGTTATAAAATTATTTCAATATATAATATTTTTTTTTTCATTTTTATATAATAATAAAAGATATATTATTTAACATTGTACCGTGTTCTGAGATACGGATTTCATGATTAACTAATCGTACATTGTCACCACTTTTAATTCCTCCCAGGGATTGCCTACATCATTGTTAACGTCTAACAAAAATGTATTTATTGTTAATGTCTAACAAAAATGTATTTATTAATTTTGTTATTGTTATTAAAGCAATTATAAAGTGCATCATAATGCAAAATCACCTAATTTATGTTTATAAGTTTTATTTTTTATTTTAAATTTGATTTTGTTAATGATTTTAAATTATGATGTTACTATTACAATTATGAAATTTTAAAGTGTATGTTAATATTGAAATCAATAAAAATATGTACTCAATTTTATTAGAATGATGGATATTGGTATGTTATGAATAAGTATTAGTAATAATAGATTTGTAATGATGTCAACTAATTTGAGTGGTTTGGTTGCCAAAAGGGTGTTACAATGTATTTTGAATTATTGCGAAAAGAATAGTGTTTTTTCTTACTCTTAGTGAACTATTTGTTTATAAGTCATAAATGATTGATGGTTAAGTTTGTTATCATATCTATTAACTAAAAAACATATTGTGTTTATAGTTTTTAAGATCCAAAATAATCTTTAGTATCTTAACAATGTGTTTATGGTTTTTATGATTTGGACAAAATTATATGATTTTGTGGAAATTATAATTTTAAGATCATAACTAATTCATAGTTTAAAGATTAATATTGACTTTAAATTTTTTGAGGGGCAATAGCTTTAATGGTCACGAGGTAGGTCTCACATTTTTCCCACCAAGATTCAAATCTTTGATGAGAAATTTGGTCCATTATCATAAGGGTAGAAGGGAAGACACTCCCTAAGAGTGGGACACCTCACCCGCCACCACCACGAAAATGGGTGTCTCTAGACATGTTCACCCTTACTAATACATAATTTATTCACAAATCAGCCTTGAGGGTCACTCGAAATAATCTTGGCTTATGATGGCAATCAATTGGTTTGATTTTCAACATAACTCAAACCACTTTAATGAATTATTTATTTCTCATGATTAAAAAATAATTACCTTAGATTTTCTAGTAGGTTATCGTAGGGAAAGAACGAAGATTGGCATGAGAGCCCTTTGGCATCGGCGGCGTGATCCTAGTGACACCCTCCATGTCACACCCCCAACTCTTTTTTTCTTAATTTGAGCGGGTGTGGCACCGCCTAAGTTAACAGCTTATTCCTTGTTAATTAACTTTACGAACTACGCCTTTAACAATTCATAAGAACATGAATTACTCATTATCAATGTGCGAAAACCATTAATAACGCAAGCATAATAACCATCATCAACAAGAATATACAAGAGTTAATCTTTGTTTTATTATATATGAATTTTGTTACAAGGGTCGGGAGCAACAGCTCCACCGGCGTTTCCAACCGAGGCGGGCGCCTGCCCGTGCAAGAGCGCACGGCGGTTTGCCAACGTCTACCCAAAACTCATACAATACTGTTTGCCCGAACATTGGGCACACCCGTGCACGCCCGTGCACACCTGAACGTTCCACAACCTGTTCTTCCCGGCTCCTTCGTCGTTTACCTCCACCAGTGGGCGGGCGGGTCGTCCACGCCCTCGCCCGTGTGCGTTCACCCGGCGGGCGGGCGGACGGTCACCTGCGCCCTCACCACGTTCAGGTCTGCACGACGCTGCACCGTTCACTACAACTCCGACCCGTCGCACTGTCTAACCGATCGTTGCCTGACTCGGCGGGCGCATCCCAAGTGCGACCTGCGGCTCACTTCGCACTTCTCTTCGCACTAGATGTGCGCTCCTTCTGCGATGCGAGTTGATCGATGTTCGATGGTTAGAATGAGCTCTTGAACGCTCATATATATATGCTTCAAAGGTGGGCGATGGCTGCCGGCCGACCACCCAAACGTATGTTACACACCCCTCCGCGAACATCTTTTGAACGTCGGCTCGCCCCTCAACCATGGGTCAGCCCACCCTTCAATATCGCTTCACGGTGGGTATAACCTTTCGTCGTTTGGTCGCTGTCCAACTATCATCGCATATGCGCTTTCGTCGTCCGCTCGCACCTTTGTCGCAAGTCTCCCGGATGTATCGTCGTATTTTCTGCAATGACCCGTCGCACCGTCGCATGATGCACGCCCGCTCGCGCTCGTGCACGTCCGCCCGGCGCGCGTCCGCCCGGGCGCCCGTCGCACAAATCCCAGGGCGGTACATCCTCCTCCACTTGAAGTAGTTGTCGTCCTCGACAACATCTCAACTCCGAGCATCAATCCATGATGTCGACTCCCCTCACACATATGGCAACCATCCTGCAATGTATGTAGGCCTCCATCTCCACCATGTCTCATCTAAGTGACCAACTGTCACCAAGATAGTCCATCCCAAAGTATGTCATAAATCAGATGTCCATGACCACCGGTCACCTGCCACAATCTCTCCATGCTGCTCTCCACCGTGAAAGGCTGCTCCTTTCAGCATCAAGCTACATGTCCACTGCAACAAAGTGTCTACTCCATCATGTGCATCATCTCCATCATGTGCAACCTGCCCATGATATGTCAACAAGTGTTAACACATCTCAATCATGTGCCAACATCTCATCTCAAGAATCGGAAGTCCTCTCAATCCATGACAATCAATCATCATGCCACAATCTCCACATGCTACTCCATCGTGGAAGGCTGGCCCCTCCATCTCAAGCTGCATGATCACTGCAACATATCATGTTGTCCCCATCATGTGTCGTTCCCATGTGAACCTGCTGCCATGATACTCCAACACAATGCTAACACGTCATGTACATGCTATAGCCCCCATGTCTGAACTAGTTGGGTAGCTAATCCAACCATCACGCCCAAACCATGAGAATGCACATCCTCATGCCACCATCAATTGTTCCTCAAAGCATCCTGTCACATCCTGAACTTGATCAAGAATCCATCCTCATAAGTAAACCATGCTCAAGTCCATGAAGTAGTCCTCATCCCATCTGCAACATGTCCATGATGTTTGGTGTCAATGTGCTATATGAAATCAGCCACATCAATCCCAACATCATCCATAAGTGTGCCTCCTCCATGTGAAGAGACCATCTCATCCAAGTGTTCTAAGAGAACACTTCTTCATCAAGTGTCAAGTGTCTCAAGAGAGCACCTCATCACCAAATCAAGTGCCTCAGGAGAACACCTTCCTCATGTCTCCATGTGCTGCCCATGACCAAAGGTCAATCAGCTCCCATGTGTAAAAAGTAGTTGAGTCTTGGCTCAACCCATACCCAAGTGTAGCCACCAAGGTATCATCATCATCGTAACTCCATCACCTCAAAGTGCCTCATATCGATCCTCCACATCAAGTCACTCTTTCAAGCCATGCCCATACATGGGGTTTGAAAGTGTGCATCCCATACTGCACCAAAGACTCTGTCCTCAGCTCCTAAATGCATCAGATCCTCTAAGTCCACCATATATGAAGTCCCCTAGAAGTCACAATAATCTCATGTCATCATGAGCTCCATAAGCCATCCTCAACCCACATCTCAGCAAGCATACAAGTCTTCACCCAAAGGTCTCTGCAAGATGCCTCAGCTCTCCATGTAGTAAGAATGCCCCATAGTCTGCTCACAACTCCATCCAAGTCTATGGCTTTGTTGCACAAGAGTGTACAACACCTCCATAGCCTCATAGGTAATAAGTCTCCATGTCACAAAGCAAATCCATCTACTCAACATCCATGCCTAGTTACACCTCATTGGATGCCCATAAGTGACATCTCCACAAGTGCACCTACAATATGTCCCTGCATAAGATTGCCATGCTCCATGTCTCCAACCTGATGTCCATGACTAAGTTGTCATGTAGTCCACCCAAGTAGGCTCATCACAACCATCGGTCATCCCTATCCAAGCTGCCATCTTTGGTTTAGTGAACTCGGTCACCAACCACATCATCATGTCATGAGTTCCCTTCATCATAGCTCTTCCACCTAAGTGTTATCAAGACTATGAGAAGTCTACCCAAAACATCATCATCACATGAGTCTCTCCATCATAGCTCCTCCACCTAAGTGTCCACCAAGACTATCTCTTGGTCTCAGCCATGAGAAGTCCACCCAAGCTTTGTCATTACGAGTCCCTTCCATCACAGCTCCTCCACCAAAGTGTCACCAAGACTATCTCTTGGTCTCGGCCATGAGAAGTCCACCCAAGAGTGTGCCCCTCAAACTGTCCATGGGTCATGCCGGGCACTTATCCATGTGGCTAAAGCACAACCCAATCATCCACAATGATCATCAAGTTCCACCCTTGTCACGGGCCTTTGTACCTTCCACCACAAGGTCACAAACAACCCCAACAAGTCCTGCAACAATCAACAATCCTTGCTTCTCCGTACAAGGTCCCATCATGAACATCCAAGTTAAGATGCTCCCTAGCATTGGCAAATTGGCTTTTCCCTTTCCCACATATGGCCCATCGACCAAATGCTCAAGTGAAACACATGCATTAAATGTACTTACATTATCATCAACATCATGAGGTTCCTCCATGAGAGTACCCTCATCCATACATGTCTGCAAAATGGCCGATCCTGGTCCAACTTGATCAAGCTCAAGTTTATCCTCCATCACAGTCATGTCTGCAACATCTTCGGTCATCAAAACTTCCTCTTCCTTGGTTGCACAATCTGCAACTTCAACTTGCTCCATTGTCCAACCAAGTTGAAGAAGCTCATCTTCAACATTCTTCTCCAAGACTGCAAGCTCTTCTCGAATCTAGGGATTCTCATTTTTCAACCGCTTCAACCTGCATAAGGTAAGCAAGAGCTTCCCTTCACCTTCTTCCAAACTTGCCATGCCTTGTTCTTCGTCTTCCCCTGTTCTTACTTCGCTCAAGCGCCCAAACCGTGTATACCTGCCCACACGCAGTCCCACTTGTCCACCCGACAAGTGCCCAATTCGTATGACCAGCACGTAGTACCTCCTGCACTACTTTACGACACCCGGTTCCAACTTTTACCAGCTTCACCAAGCACCCTACCACCAAGAACCGACCCTTGTTCCACTTGTGTGAAACTAGCTTCCTTCACTTGCAAGTACTTGATTCCACCATCACGAGCAACCTCCTCAACCAGCTCAACTGAGATCTGATACCAACTGTCACGCCCCCAACTCTTTTTTTCTGAAGTTGAGTGGGTGCGGCACCACCTAAGTTAACAACTTATTCCTTGTTAATTAACTTTACGAACTACGCCTTTAACAATTCATAAGAACATGAATTACTCATTATCAATGTGCGGAAACCATTAATAACGCAAGCATAATAACCATCATCAACAAGAATATACAAGAGAATCTTTGTTTTATTATATATGAATTTTGTTACAAGGGCTGGGAGCAACAGCTCCACCGGTGTTTCCAACTGAGGCGGGCACCCGCCCGTGCAAGAGCGCACAACAGTCTGCCAACGCCTACCCAAAACTCATACAATACTGTTTGCCCGAACGTTGGGCACACCCGTGCACGCCCGAACGTTCCACAACCTGTTCTACTCGGCGCCTTCGTCGTTTACCTCCACCTGTGGGCGGGTGGGTCATCCACGCCCTCGCTCGTGTGCGTTCACCCAGTGGGCGGGCGAACGGTCACCCGCGCCCTCACCACGTTCAGGTCTGCCCGACGCTGCACCATTCACTAGAACTCCGACCCATCGCATTGTCTAACCGATCGCTGCCTGACTCGGCGGGCGCATCCCAAGTGCGACCTGCGGCTCACTTCGCACTTCTCTTCGCACTAGATGTGCGCTCCTTCTGCGATGTGAGTTGATCGATGTTCGATAGTTAGAATGAGGTCTTGAACAATCATATATATATGCTTCAAAGGTGGGCGATGGCTGCCGACCGACCACCCAAACGTATGTTACACACCCCTCCGCGAACATCTTTTGAACGTCGGCTCGCCCCTCAACCGTGAGTCGACCCATCCTTCAATATCACTTCACGGTGGGTATAACCTTTTGTCGTTTGGTCGCTGTCCAACAATCATCGCATATGCGCTTTCGTCGTCCGCTCGCACCTTTGTCGCAAGTCTGCCGGATGTATCGTCGTATTTTCTGCAATGACCCACCGCACCGTCGCATGATGCACGCCCGCCCGGGCACCCGTCGCACAAATCCCAGGGCGGTACACTCCACCTCCTGTCATCCCGTGGACCCCAATCCATCCCCCCTCCGCCATCCTCTGCCACCCTCCTCCTCTCGTCACCCGATGGGCGCCACTCCATGCCCCTGCCTCCTCCGCCACACTCTGCCACCCTCTTACCCTACTCGCACCCTCCTCTCTTCCCCTTCCCTCTTCTGCATTAATTGTCACCCTTTCAATCATCGCAACAACTATTTTGCATGTGCAGGTGACCAAATTGACCTTTTCAACTCCCTCATTATTCACAGGTGATCAAAACCCCAACAGAATTGCTCTCCGTCAGCTCCAAGCATCTGCCATGCTCTCCTACTCCAAACAACTCCCCAACGCCCCTCCTCTTTGATAGCTCCCTAGCTCCCCTTCTCTCCAATAGCTCCCTAGACCTTGTGCGCTCTAAACTAGTAAGAACCATCAGAGCTCAGAAGTTCTGCAACATAACTATATTTTGATTTTGCTTTAGAAAGGAAGGGATGATGTCATTAACTGTGTGTATCCATGCATGAGATGTGTTTAGCAGACAGAGGACCGAGATATTTTTGTACTTTAACTCCAATCTCTACAAATGTAAGTCGTAAATTTTCTTTCTAGACATTGGTGTTGAAGCAAAATACTACTGATATTAAATAATTGTGACTGTTAATGAAAAATATATCTCATGTTGCCCAAATCTAATCGATGACTCTAAAGCTCTTTTATTGTACTACCATCTGTTTATAGAACTGGACAACAGTGGTTTAAGGGTGTTTATGACTGTCTCATCTCCTTGTATTTCTTACACCGAAATTGGTCCCAATTTGTTTCTATTTTGGAGAACATTGATGTCAAAACCACCTAATAATTAGCTTCCATTACCAGTGACAACAATGGCTTTCACATCATTTCTCCTCATTGCCTCGTCACATTTTCTTTTAAGTTTCCAAGAACTATTACTGCCAAAGCATTGATCGTGCTCACCAACTCAACTATATGGTCGTGCTTTGAAATCATTGAAACATGAGCTAAAAATTCAGAATTTGTGTCTCGTTGGCTGTTGACATCCATTTTTGTAATTGTTGCAGGTAGACCCTCACTTAATATTTCATAGTAAACTCTTCCATATGAGCCTTCCTAAACAATGAAATGTATTGTAGGTCTGCTTGAGACTTTTCATAAAAAATGATCATATGTTCCAACTCTACTCCCTTTACCTCATGCAAATTTATTTTTCATTAGATAAACTACATGCCTTCCATTGTCTTAGGTTAGATGTTTCATATGACCATACATTGAAGGGTGTCCTCAAATATCCTAAACCAAAAAATGTGTAATATCTGGTTCCTACTTGGGGACAAGTGCTCCCTTGAGCCCTTGAGAGTCCTAAAATCTCACTCAATTAAACTCTCCCATTTAGTCGCCGCAATTCTAAAAATCAATTTATCTAAAGCTTATGATTAGATCAGTCGGTCCTTCTAATGTTGGGTTCTCCTAGGAATATGCATGAATATTAATTTAGTTAATTGAATAATGAGGTGCATGCAATCAGTCTCTTTCAAATTTTTCATCAATGGAGGCCCCTCCAATTTTTTCCAAGCATCACATGGCTTGAGATAGGGGTGCACCTTATCACCTTTTCTATTTCTATTGCTTGTGGATGGTCTCAACAAGGTAACTACAAATGCAAAGGGAAAATGATACTATGTGGTATAAAAATGTACCAATCAAAGATCCTATATCATTTTTATTTGTTGATGACATCCTACTTTTTGGCTTAGGGTCTCTTAATTATCTTGAGTCTTTAAGCACATTTTGTCTATGTATGAGTAGGCCATGGGTTTAGTAATTAGTGTTTAAAGTTCTTGTTTAGTATCCAATTTTCTTCCTGAAGAGTTGAGGAATGAGTTAAGAATTCTCTTTCCTTTCCCTAGAAAGGATTTGGATTTAGGTTTTAAATATTTCAGGTTTCATCTTGAACCTAACTGTTATAAATTATTTGCATGGATCTGGATTTACAAAAAAATTGAAGCCTACATCTCACTATGGGTGTATAGATTGATATCTAAGGGTGGTCTTCTGGTACTCATTAATTATGCTCTAGGAATTATTCATACGTATTGGACTTATATTTCTTGTTCCCTATCAAAGTGTTATTTTGAATAGGGTCCCTGTTGGATCGTCCTTTCCTCAATCAAAAAGAAGTTGTCAAAGTGTTATTAAACATTATTATCTCTTTATTTCATTAACTAGCATAATTTCTAGCATACAATATCCACCAATCACTCTTTAGCTTATAGCTTTGTGTTGTTGCCTCCAAAATCAAGGGTTGTGCTTGTGCCTAGTTGACTAGTTTCATCCATAGTTATAGAATCAAGAGTTTTGCACATCATTTGGGTTTAATGCAACAATTGTATGGTTAATTCACCTTTCTTTGCCTGGATCCATTTCACCTAGCCTCACCTAAAGAAGGACTTAAACATTTACAAACTCGGTCAACTTCAAGGTCATCCTATATACATACAACAGACTAGGAAGCATCATGGAAAGTAGAGTTTTATATACTTTACTTAAGCTTGGTTGACTAGTTGCAGACCCTTGTTCATATGTTGCTTGCTTGATAGTCCTTGACAACATCAATACCCAATTTGGGCTTCTTCTCAATTGTGAGTTATTTAGAAGTTTGAAACATTTTTTTCAAAATCCCCATTCTTCTCTCAAGAATTTCTCTTCCCTTTCCATCCTTATGTCTATAATTGTGATCTTACCTTGTTGTCCTTGCTTTTACCTGCCAATTCCTAGTGTGAATTCACCTCAAGAATAAGATCGCATTCTCCTCATTCTACATCAATTTTTGAAAAGGGTTCCATTTCCTTAAATAAAGAAGCTTCAAACATTGAAATAGTATCATTTAGTTTGAGACTCATCGGTAAGGCTAAAGCCAATAAGCCCAAAACAAGTAAATTTTGCTATAAGAGTGATCAGGTGCTCAAAATTAGGCTCAAAACTCAAAGTGTCAAAATCTTGATACACTTAGCTTCAGCTCGAATAACTTGTCATTTTGATTCCAATGGTGTGAACGGCACTCGAATCTAAGCTCATACGAAGAAGTTAGAGCAAGTCAAAGTTCAGGTTTGACTTGGACAGATGGCAGGAAGAGATGATGTGGCAAGGCCCTGCAGTGAATATGAAAGCACCAAGTGGCAGGATGCCATTGGCCCTCACATTTCACAAATCACATATTGTAGGCGAGTTGTGTTAAAGAATCATCCCCAAGCAAGGTTAGGGATGCGATGCGATAAATAACAATTGCACTCCGCAACAGGGAAGGCATTGCAAAAATCAGCCCCGAATGTACTCGGGTTGCGATGCGATAATCGCAATCACAGATCACAATCGCACACCACAGAAGGTAGAGTCCCACATGATGTTACCCGTCGGTTCTCTACCGATTGCGATTTGTGAAAGGATCCCGGATGTGATGCGACTAAGGGTTATAGCTAATAGTACCATCGGTTCCGCCATATCGTAATTGCACATCACCCCGCCACACTTACAAGACCATAAGACTGTTAGTTTTCTGCCGATTGCGATTTGTGATCGGACATTCAATGCTGACAGATTATGGACCACCGCTCAGTGAAATTTTCACTCATTTAGCGCTTTTGGGAGCTAATTTGTAGGATCATGCCAGAAATGGGGCAATTTATGGAGCGAATATTGGGAAAGCAAGGAGAAGTCATAACTTATTTAGGTTTCCATCAAATTGGATGCAAAAAGAGGCTGGATAGCTATTTTTGGACATTTTGGACTCATTGGAGTAGGTTTCAGAAGCATTTGATCATTGTAAACACATACTTTTACACTTTTGAGCATAATAGGGAGGCCCAAGCCATTGGAAGCTGGGCTAAGGAGACGTAGCCTAGGAGGGGTGAACTCCTTTATCATTTTCCTATTGTAATGTTTTTTTAATGTTGTTCTATACATGTTTATGTTGTTGTTCAGTCTCTTATTTATATTTAATTTCTCATAAAAATTAACATAAAAAAACTCATTTTTCACTTGCAAAAATTCATGAATCCTTAAGCACAATGAAAGCATTTTTTTTTTCTAATATGAGGAGGATATTAGCACAATAATATAATATTATAAATCAAATCAATTTGGTATAAGAGCGCTAGATTTTCTTTGTGAAAGAAGGATTTAATTGTTTGCAAGTTTATTTCATGCTTACAAGGTTGAAACTCAAAAGAGGTGAAGGAAATCTAGTTGGAATCACTGAAGTTGGGTGAAGGGGAAGGAGAGCAAGGTTGCCAAAATCTCAGACACCAGTTTAGCCTCAAGTTTCAGTTGAGACTCTAGAGATCATGTCTCATGAAGGAGAACCTACAAACATGACAGAAGATGAGAAGACCTTCAGAAAGGCTTTCTTTGACATGACAGAGATGGTGAAGGTCCTTTATGAAGAGAGGAATACCAAGTTGCAAGGGAAAAGTTCCAAACCTCCTAAAGGAGAAGGCTATTCAGGATAGGTAATGGAAATGGAGAAAAACCTCCACCATCTTCTTCATCTTCTTCTTCACAAGCACCATCACCCTTTTCCACTAACACAACCCTTACTCATACTCAACATCATACTTCAAAAGGAACTGGAAAATCACCTTTTTTAAACCTTGATGTTAAATTTGAGCTGCCCATGTATAATGGTGAAGTGAATGTAGAGAAGCTTGATAATTGGATTCGTCAGTTGGAGGTCTATTTTAGGATTCAAAACCTTCAAGAGGATGACATAAATATTTAGTTAGGTTCCTTAAGAATGGAGGGCGCAGCACTAGTATGGTGGGAATCAAAGACCCAAGAGGAGATTAAAAAACACGATAAGATCTCAATTTCTTGGAATGATTTCATTGATACAATCAAAAGACAATTCTACCCTCTAGCTTATATGCAGAAAGCCATCATGAATTGGTAGAACTTTAGACAGCTTAAAGGTCAAAATGTGCAAGATTACACCTAAGAATTCAGAAAAAGTTCTTTGACATTAGGTGTAGATTTGCAATCACAAGAAACGTTGTTGAAGTGCATAGGGGGTTTACACAATTACGTTAGGAATACTATATCAATGTTTAATCCCAATAATCTAGATGATCTGTGTGTGCAAGCCACTCATCTTGAGGAAAGAGGGAAAAAAACTCCAGAAGAAGGTAGTAAAAATCCATTTAATAGTAAAGGAAAGGAAAAGGATTTCAAAGGAAAAGCAAAGAAAAATGCGTCTATCAAAAAAGAAGGAGAGAAAATTACATGCAAACATTTCTCCAGAGAGGGTCACGATGAAGCTCATTGTTGGAAACTTCATCCTAAAATGAGACCAAAGAAAAACAACAACAAGGGAAAACAAAAACAACTACAACCACTAAATAGGATTTGGGATCCGATTCAGGTGATGAAAATAAAATCACAACCATGGGGTTAAAAGGAAAATAATTCATTGCCAACACTAGTTATTCATACTTGCAAAATGCAACTCCAAACAAAAAGAGGAGAATAAAACTTTTTCACATAAGGGTGATATCAAAACACAACAAGATTGATACATTGTTCGATAGTAGCTCTCAAGACAATCTTATCTCTGAAAACTTTGTCAAAAGTTTAAATTTGGAAACCATTCCACATCATAAACCGTATCCACTTGGATGGATGTGTGACAATGTGCAATTGCAAGTTACGAGAAAGTGTAAACTGAAATTTTCCATTACTGCAAATTTCATAGATGAAGTGGAGCTTGACGTTGTGTCGTTAGATATATGTGGCATAATTTTGGGCAGCCCATACCTTTATGACAGAAAATATACCTTCCATAGACATGAAAAGAAATATCATTTATTCAAAGATGGAGTAGAATATATTGTGAGGGCTCATAACAAGAAAACAAATGTTTCGCTTGTTAACGCAGGGCATATGAAAAGACTAGTGAATTTGAGCAATAATTTTTGCTTCTAATGATCAAACCCAAGAATGATGTTGATAATGAAGCTTTTAAAGTTTGTGAATCAAATCTGAAATCTGAATTGATGGACATAGTTAACCAATATGATGAGATGTTTTAGGAACCAAAGGGATTACCTCCCAAGAGAGGAATCCAACATGAGATACAGTTGTAGAAAGGTTGTCCTCTTCCTAACATTGGCATGTACAGGATGTCAATGATGGAAAATGTAGAAATTAAAAAACAAATTCAAGAGTTGTTGAATAAAGGGATCATTAGAGAATCTTCCTCGTCGTGTGGTTCACCTATTGTCTTGGTGCCAAAGAAGGATGGAACATGGCACATGTGTGTGGACTTTCATGCATTGAACAAAATTACAGTAAAGAACCGTTACCCATTGCCAAAAATAGATGATTTACTTGATCAATTCAAAGATGAAAAGTATTTTACTAAGTTGGACTTAAGAAATGGATACCATCAAATTAGTATATCTAAAGGAGACATTTGGAAGAGAACATTCAAAACAAAACAAGGTTTGTTTAGATGGCTAGTTATGCGGGTTGGTTTATGTAATGCTCCTGCTACATTCATGTGTGTGATAAATGATGTATTGAGGCCATTTCTTGATGTGTTTGGCATAGTCTACTTAGATGACATATTAATTTTTAGTAAATCTCGTGATGAACATGTCATGTAATAAAAGTACTTGATCTCTTGAAAAAAGAATAGTTGTATATTAAGATGTCAAAGTGCGAGTTTGGAAAAACTTCTTTAGTTTACTTGTGTCATATTGTTGGAGGAGGTGAGTTGAAAATAGATCCCTCCAAGGTTGATGTCATTGTGAATTGGCCAAGGCCCAAGATAGTTACAGAGGTAAGAATTTTTTGGGAGTAGCCCAAAAAATTGTATGCATTGGTGCAAAGTGCGAAAAAATGGAAACACTACTTGAAGGGCAAGGAAACAATCATTCACATTGATAACCAACCGTTGCAATACCTACAATCACAATCAAAGTTGCATCAATCAAGGCACTTTTTATGGATGGGTTTTCTTCGACAATTCCACTTGATAATCAGGTATAAGAAAGGCATCTACAATAAAGTTGTTGATATTCTTTCTAGGCCTATTGTTAGTGTAACTACTTTACTCAAGCATAATTATGTTTTACATGAAATTTATATCAAGAGATATGCATCAGCTAATGACTTTCAAGATGTTTATGCAAGCTTGAGTCAAGGTAACTGTTATGAAACCAACTCAAGAAAAAGATAGAAAAGATAGATCAACGCCTTACAATTCAACCTCTTCAAGGTGGTAACCTCCTTTACATTACATAAATGAACAATTCTTGGATGATTCAAATGACAAAACCTCCTTTCTATATATAGGAGTCTAAGGAGTCACAATATAACCCAGCCGACTTAACAATAATATATAAAGCCACAAAAATAACAATAGAGGGATTCTATGGGGCACAGTAATAACAATATGGGGACAATAGGGGCACAACAATATTAATAAGGGATACAACTACAATAGTAATGGGGTAATCACTAGTATTATAGGGACCCACATGCCCCTCTACTTCAAAAAAAGGTGTTGTCCTCAACGCTTGAGTTAGTTCTGGATGCTTCTGTATAAAAATTT
>APFE031029887.1:0-14725 GCA_000404065.3 Pinus taeda
CCTCTAGATATTTGCGTTAAGTTCCAATGCGTTTTTAGATAAATTTGGTTTATTTTACGGTTGATCTTGAATTAAGTTTTGGTTTTAGGTCCTACCGTATGATCTCTCAAAAATACTTAAATGCAACTACATGCAAAAGAACATCATTTTGCTCGATGAATTCTAACTATGCGAAGGTTAGGAATCTTTCAATCAAACAAAACGAACTCAAGCAATCACACAACCTAATGCAACTAACAGCAAGGAAGTGAAACTTTTCTTTTGAAAGCACAATACAACGAAATGTCCTTTTCCTTTCAACTATTAAATGCAAAAGACCCTAGTTTTCTTTTCTTTTCAATGGCATAAAAGTGCTTTTAAAATGAATTAGAGAGATAACAACACTAAGTGGAAAAACTAGAATCACTCAATGCAAACACAAGACAATTCCCAAGTCACTAAAAACCAGTTTCCCAAATCAAAGGAAAACAAGGGCTTATGAGCTATGTAATCTAAGCTCAACAAGACGACAAGGAATTCAAAGGAGGAAGGAAAATCACTTGGAACACAATCAAACACTTTCAACAATCACCAAATGAATGTGAAAACAAATCCGAAGTTGGCTGGTCAACCAAGAACACAAGACCCCAAACGGGAGGCTTGACACACACGGCCACTAGATGCCCTAGGGTTTGAGTGCGAAATCAATGGAGAAAAGTGAACACCCGGAGGATAAGAGTTCAAAACCAGACAAGCAACGATTCAACACACTCCAGCAATCGTAAAAGTTAAGGCAAGATGAAAACCAAGCAACGAAAGCAAAAAGGAAGGCTTTGCAAAAACCGAAAACGAGCAACAAACGAACCCTCGCGGAACAAGGCTTTGCAAGCAAGCGTGTCACAGCTCAGACAAAATAAAACAAGTCATAAACCAAGTGAAAAGATTAGGGGACAGCCAAACCAAGAGGTTCAGGAGGCAAATTTGGACAAAAAAGAATTTTACAGGATCAGCGCGGGTGACCCCTCAGCAGCAAAGCGATGACAAGACAATGCCTGTAGCAACTTTGCGCTGCCAGCGCGGAAGGACACGGATTTCATCACAACTGTTCTGAAATAAAATGCGCTGAGGCTAAAAAACAAGCAAAAACAAACCAAAAACCCCCAAACCAAGGTAACAGGCTTTTAAGACAATTAAAGCAGTTCCAAGGATGAACCAGGAAACCAACAACAGCAAACTAATCCCTAATCCTTGACAAGAAAGCAATAATCAATTCCAAAAACAAGGATGAACCACAAAGAGACAAGCAAGCTCCCCAGTATGGTCGCCAAATTGTTGGAGAGGTAAATCCCCTCTACGGATAGAGGCGATCCCTACTAGCCCAAAAGGGATCTAGCAACAATCAATCAATGCTACTCTGCAAGTTCCTAGTTGCAATTAACAAGTGGGTAATGGGCACCTACTTGGATTCCAGCGCTATGTTTGATGAAGAGATACCACTCTCGCTCCTTCGCTCTAGCCGATCACAATCCTCCACTATCCTCGTGGGCGGACACCTGCACAAGCAAAGAGAGAGCAAACACAAGCGTAAAATCTACTAAAAGCAACCATACATCAGTCAGAAAGGAAGTAATTCACATTAATCATTCATAAGACAAATGAGAATGGAACCATAACAGTAGTCATCTATCTTTATTAATCAGAAATAGAGCAAGATAAAACCAAGGTTCTGACGCTGAGTCCTTCTCTAGAGGGTCTAGCCAGCATGTCTCATCAGCATTCGCCTTTGAAGGTAGATCTCCTAAGTCAAAGAGGTCTCTCTCTCACACAAGGCAACAAACTCATGACCTTCCTTAAGCTCTATAGCAATCCTCACACACAACACACCAAATGCCTACAAAGAGCAGCACTAATGCACTTTGAATTCCTCTATGTCAAAGTCTATATGTCAAAAACTAGCTACTCATGGAAATGGTGGAGGCTTATATAGGAGGAGGCTCCATGAATAGTGAAAGGATGAGCTTACCCCCAAGAAAAGTGGGTGACCAAGCGAACAGACATGCCTTAGAAAGGATGGTGACCTTTACAAAGCTAACAACCAAGTCTGGAGTCATCTGGAAGGCTAGTTGTTAGAACAAACTCGCCCAAACAGGATCAGCGCGGGTGCAGAACTAGGCTGGCACGCTGGCATCGCATCTCAATTACAGAAGAGGTCTAGTCAGCGCGATATAATACAAGCAGAGGGTGCGCTATTTATGAAATTCGACCAGCGCGGAAAACCCGTGTGCTTCCGCGCTGGCAGCGCACCAGTTACACTATCATCTGCCAGTCAGCGCGGTTATTTTAATAACAGTCGCGATGATCCAATAAACTTAGGCAAAGAGGGTTTTTTGGCCATTTCAGAGAGCATGAGCATGATGGATTGATTTCATGACACAGTAGGGAGACTGATAAGGAGACAGTGACATTTTACTGTGTAACAGTCCCTGCACACAGGTCACTTCGTGCACTTCCCTGTTCCTCACGCCCTGATACATTGTCCTTGCGCAGCCCTAACTAGGGGTTGTGTAGCTTCCGCACTGCTAGAGCGGCATTTTGTGCTATTACCTGAGATCTTACTTATCTTCTTATACCATTTAATTACCTTCACGTACTTGGATGTCTTATGTTATAACTATTTATACAAAACCTTCATATAAGTTCGTGCAACAAATAAACAATATACTTGCAAATTATACCCAGTCATATATATTAAAATTGGAAAGATGCACAGATATATGGTAAAATTCTCTTTATTGATTCTTCCAATGGTTACAGACTCGACCTACCCTGCGCACTCAATTTCAAGGATCTGCGCACTCAGTTGCGGACTACTTGGCCTATGCACACTCAGCTACAGAGCCTTCCCCTACTGTACGACCCAAAGACACACTTTACACTATTGCTCAATTACCTAGACTTTCCATGCTCTTCTCTTATATGTTCTCTTCTACACTTGGAACCTCACTCTATTTATATAATCCCATGGTCTGCAGACCATGGGTAGGTCTATTACACTGAAATTACATTACAAAGTGAGGGCGGACAACCCTGTGACTCTATAATAATTCTGTGCTTTGCGCCGACAATTCGCGGAGCTTTTGCAAGAAGTTTTGGTCAAAACTTGGGCTTTAAGCCCCAAAACATGTCTTGGGGGGATTCCATGCCCAACAAGCCCCCAATGCAAACATCGTGCCCCACCCGCGAGTCACTCTGTCGACGCAGAGTCCCTCCAACTCTGCTTGAACTGCTGCAAGGTCGATAGCACACTGAGCTACTGCTTGTTGGATCTGTTGCATGCGTTGTTCTGAGACCGCGGTATCGGAAGTGCTTCTCTGTATCTGTGCCTATATCCACTGCATGTGTGTGAGCTTGCCTTCAATTTCTTCTGTGATGGCGAAGGCCTTGTCGATCCAAGGCTAAATACGCGCCTTCAGGATTGCTTCCTTGTGTCATGCTGCATCCACCTTTTCTTTCAGAGGTTTGACCTGTTGCATCCGCGCGAGCCTCTGAGTGAGGGCCACGATCTGCGCTATTCCTTTGACACTTTCATACTGATGTTGGAGTTCTCGTGCCTCTGTCTCTAAGCGTTGGATGTTAGGGTCCCCCCGGAGATTGGTGAGGACCTCAAATGATTCTTCCAACATGCTGGTGCAGTCTCACACTGGACTACCAATATTGTCCATTCCCGCTGCAATAGAACTAGCGCGTTGTTCTCTGATTTCCAGAAGAGTGGACGGCTACTCCTTTAACCATAGCTTGGTGATCTGAAGGTTCAGCTCTAGCTGAACCTTTGTCATTTCCTGTCGCACGTCATGCACCCCTACTGCTAACCTATGGATGTGCACCTCTGCCGGTATGTTTGCTGGGACGACCAACCCCAGGACGCTTTAACAAGCTTCATCTATTACCTGTACCAGCTGTCGATTCTGCAACACCACTTCGTTGTGCTACAAGCTAAACTATTCCATGTTGATTTTCTGCTCACTAAGGACTTGCAATGCATGGCTCTCCCTAGCCCATAGTTCTGCAGCTATCCCATCCTGTAGAATGTATAAGGTCTTCCGCGGAAGTGTAGCCATGTTGATGTCGAGACCCTTCAGCGTGCTAACCGTAGGCATGTCGGCCTCATTTTTTGTCACTAGTGCCCCTTCTGGCATCACTACGGTATTCGTCACCTGAGCGTGCAACATCTGTTTTGATGTCGTTGTTCTCACTACGAGGCTAGTCAAAAGGGTACCAGCCAGAGGAGGGCGCACCTGCAACTCCTGCAGTTGTGCTCTGAGGGCCTCCAACACAGTCTGGTTCTCCTGCATGAAATTTTTGAGGGCCTCGGAGGTGACATCGCACACTATCTCACCGATATCATGCAGATCACCCTCGGTTAGGATGATCGGGTCAATAAAAAAATTATATGCCTTGACCTTCTTGTGTGGCCCTGTCCGCTCAGTTGGGTGCTAGCTCTTCAACTATGTTGATGTGGTTTGTGGATCCACACCTCCCTCTTCTTCCTTTGCTTCCTATCCATGTGAAGGTGACATTTGGCCCTCGCATGCCTTCGCAGATGCCTCCTATGTTGCTACTACTATAGTGGCCTTTTCTTGTTCAGTTGTTGTTTGTGCAGCATCCCGTGCTTCTGCTGTCAATGCCTCCTTCCTTCTCTTTTATAACAACTGTGCGATGCGCAGTTTGGCCTCTTCTTTCTTCCTTTGTGCCACCAACTTTTCTATCTCTACAATTGCTGGAGCGCGCCACTCCAGCGGCCATGTCTCCAGTAAATTGAAGATTACATCGTCTATGGCTACAAAGGGTAGCTCCCTCCATTGCTTTGTCGAGTCCTTGCGCGCTCTGATGTATAGACTATGGATGTCCACTTTAAACTCTGCAAAACTCTGCAAGTTTTTGTAGACAGTAGGTGACAACCACAACTTGCAGTTGATCCCCATTCTAAGCTTCATCTCCATGAACACCCAGAATATATTACTGTCGTGGATCCTATTCGCATCCTTTATGGCCCAAAGTGAAGCATACTTCATGGCCTCCGGCAGATCCCTGTCAATTATGGGGAATTGACTATCCTCCAATAGTTCCCCAACCATGAGCACTATGGACAACAGAATATATGCATAGTGGAATTTTTTTCCTTGTTCCTGGGCCTCACAACAATTTTCTAGGAACTCCTTGCAGAGGAACTCGGACCAGTTAAACTGGTCCCCCTCCGCGCATTGCTCAGCCAGTGCTACTACTGACACGGGTACCTCATTCGCGTGACACTTACGCATAATCTTACTGGCCAGTATTTGGGTGGCCACTTTCACTGCTTTATCATTGATACTGGATATGGCATAGTCCCTTTTATTCTTTTCTAGCTTGTACTTCTTCTTCATGGCCTCCGTGATGGCCAAGTCACTGCTCTTCCCCTCCAAGATGTTTATGGGGTCCTCTCCTTTGTGCGACAGTTGGGTGATGTGGTGAATCAAGCCTTCCATGATGGGGATGGGCTTCTCCATCCATAAACACCCACCATGCACCAGGCAAAGTAGTTATCTGATGATGAAAATTGTTGTTGGGGTGTGGTGGAAATGTGGCACCTAGAGCAGGTTAAGTAGCCCTACCTTTTCCACTCAGAACAACCACTTTCGCGGCTCTAATTTTGTAACCCCCACAACGGTGTTCTGCTTGGGCTTCATGAGGTGCGAGGTCTGAAGGTGAGGGAACTTCTTGTGGTCAGCAAGGTCCCAATCTTCAAATTTTAAGCTCGGCACCCATCCCAGGTGCGTGCCCTCAAAAATAACATTGCCTAGGAGGAGCGGGGTCTGGAGCGAGATCTTGGTCTCGTCAAGGTCTTTGGGCACTTTAGCCTTCCCTTTCCACGGGGGGACATAGGCAGGAAACTTTGTCTGGGGGTTGCGCAGGCTCAATTTCCTCCTCCATGCCTTCATCCTCGTCCTCTTCGATACTAATGTCCTCAAGGTCCTCTTATTCTTCATCGGTCTCTATGGTGATGTCTTTCCCCTTGTTCTCCATTGACAACTTGGTGTGCAACGGGTTCCATGGGGACACATGTATGGGAACCATCACTTGTTTGTCCTTCTTTGGTCTTGGTGTGCATGATGATTTTAGGATTTTTTCCAAATCCTGACACCTTTCGGAGCATCCCCCATAGTCAAGGCCTGCATAGCCTCTTCAATGGTCATTGTTGTTATTTCAATAACTTCCTCAACTGTTTCCATCATGTCTATGCATAAATCTATCACTCGTGAACTCAGGGGCTCAATCAATGCTCGGAACCAAACAAACAAGGCTTTGCTCAATAGCTCAATTCGCAAATGACCAAGCGTGTTTGCTGGGTAGCCCCTTGTAATTTATAGCACTTTTTGAATTTGAATTCAACTGTTCCCCCCAAATCTGATTCATTAATGCTCCCTTGGCAGCAGGTTTTCCTAAATCTTGCCCATAAATCACGTCTTAACTGTCTGCCACCCACTCCAATTGGTCTCAAGTCAAGCATCCCATTGTGAATAATGACTTCAACAGTCACTTTTTGGCCAACCTACGTGGCAGCGCATCCCCTCGTGCGCGATCACAGACCTTGTGACTCTTTGCTTCTGCGCGCAGTTCCAACATCACGCAGCTCCTGAGTAGAATAGTTTATAGTCATGCACTTCCTTTCAACTACCTGGAGTGCTAAGACTATACTTCCCTTGGCTAGTCAGGTTGTCGCACCACCTGTGTAAAGTTCCGTCCTGCCATCCATCACAGTTCCTAGAAAATACCCACCTTTTATTGTTACGGGCGACATCATGCACTTTATCATCTGCAATGCACTACCCTGGTCAATTCGCTTAGTAAGGTGTGGTCCAAGCCAAGGCATCAGACTAATCAATTCATGGCGATAGGCCTCAAACCTATCATCGTGATCATGTGCATCCTGCCTTATCACCCTGGACTTTTTAATGAGAAAATCTTCCTTTATTTTTTCCTCCAACTTCTTGACTTCCACGTCTATCAGAGTGCTTTTATTCCTTAATTGTACCCTTTCCTCTTCAAGTTCTTGGAGCCTAGAATTTCCCTGTTGGATTTCTTCTTCCAAGGTTCCGTGAACCATCGTATCTATCGGTGCTATCATGCATGGTCTAAGCTTTTCATGTACTATAGGGCTTACAGCATTTGCTTTACACTCCAGCCTTGGCGGTGCCTGTGCAGTCAAGTTCTTGCATGTTGTCCAATAAGCCCATAGAACCTCTAGTACACGTAGGTCCCAATAAGTTTGCTTCGGATTGTGGACCTTGTTTAGCGTTTTGCATACTTTGTTAATGGCTTCTGCATGGATATCCTTCTATGCACAAGGTCTTTCCATACATTGTGGTCCCAACCAGAGGGGTCATTCGCACCATTGTCTTACCCGCACCTGCTTACTGATCATGTCTCCTACCACGAGGATTGTGTACATTCGTGCAAGTTTTGCACCATATGCCTGTATCCACTTGGATAGGTGGGTGAACAGGTTGTTTCGTCTAACAATCTTGTTTGTTAATCACATCGGAGGCTTCCCAAACCGTGTGCACATCATCCTTCGGCAGTCGTGCCAGTCCTCAAAACTTCTTTGGTGCGTACCCCACCACCTCAAGGGCATAACGCATAGTACCCAGTTCAAAGCATCGACAGGTTGTTGTTTCAATACTTCTCTTTCAAATTTGTTCAAGAAGTCATCCACCTCGCTTAACCCATCATACGTAGGTAGATCTCCTACCATTGTCGCTATGCAACGCAACAACCTCGTCATCATGTTACAGTTGAGCGTCGTGACCTTGTGTAACTGGTTTTTCCATCATTATATCTCCTCGTCAAAATCTGATGTGCACGAGCTTTTGCACTCCCATGAGATTCAACCATCCACGGTTGGATTTACCTAGTCTTGCTCTCGTGCAGTTATCTTGTAGATGCAGTCTAGATCATTGTCACTGTCGTAGTCATGCACTGGCTCTGTGTAGCACGATCTTTCTGCGGGGTCTAAAGGTACCACTACGCGCAGTGACTTTTTCTCAAAGATCATCTTGTGCTTCTTCAGATTTATCACTCCATTCATGTTAGTGGCCCAATCTATTCCCAATAGCACGGGGTAGGGATTGCTATCATCAATAATCTCTATCACTTCAAAATCTACCAGTGCGCTTGCTCCTTTGATATCTACTGTGATTCCCTGCAATCTCCCCATAGGTAGGATCTTTTGTTTGTTCGCCATTTGCAGTTAGATAGGAGACCATGGCAGCACAAGCCTTCCCATGCACTCCCATATCTGCTTTGGCAGGACGTTCACGTCCGATCCTAGATCCAAAATCACTTGGTCCATTTCATATTCCAAAATCTATGCGATCAATCTCATCTCCCTTCCTGTTCACGTCGTGTGCTTCCCAAGCTTCCGGACTACACGTGATTCTCCTAACGTGGTCCTAGCGCATCTAGTTATGAGTCCTTGCATCCCCTTTCGGCCTTGTCATGTAACAGCTTCATGCATGTCTCCAAGAACATAGTGAGCATCAATGGGTCCATTTCTGGCTCTAGATTGTCTTTACTTCCTGAAGTGGGGGCATCAATGAAGCTCCTCTTAGCTTCCATGAAGGTCTCCTTGGCATGCTCCAAATCAAATTCTGGTTCCTTCGTTAGAGCCTTGCGAACCCAGGTACTTTCTTCAGACTGCTTTCCTTTATCATCCCATGTCGTAATTCCACTCCATAGCATGATATTTATATTAGGGTCATCCTCGCGCCGCTCAAACCTCACCATTTGCAAGTTCTGAGTTGGGGGGATTGGAGTGCTCCTTTATCACATTACCTCGCTATCAGCGTGAGACAATGCTCTGTCTCATGATCAAACAATGTACAATACAAACATGATGGTAGCGTCGAATTCGTATAATTGTGAGCGTAATGCCCTAGCCCTTTGCAATTGTAACATATCAGTTGTCTACGACCTCTTCCTGGTCCCCCTCCACCTCGGCCTCATTTGCGCCCCTAAAATCCAATGCGCACCATTCCTGTGTTTTGATTGAGGGGTCGTGTTTCAGCCTGAACTCTGTAGGCATGAGTTCGATCCATCATTAGCTCATAACTTCGACAAGTGCACTCATCATGTCCTACTGACCTACAAAAATTATAGAACAACTGTTGTGAATTCTGCGTATACTTCTATTATAAATGTTAGTTATCTGTAGCATGCTTTCCTCCTATCTGAAAAATCGCACACCATAGTGCAAGCGTCGCGCTTGGTCGTGCTTGTGCCTCTGGTCTTAGTGGCGTTGGCCCTCCTCCCGCAAGGTAGTTCGCGAACACCGGGCAGTGGTCCTTATCATGCCCCTAGCCCTTGCATTTTACACACCATATCTCATCACGCATCTCTGGGCAGGTTGTCCTGTCTTGTTTCAAACTCTGCATCTCAAGGCACAAGTTTTTCAATTGCGTGTGAATCTGCTGAACTCCCAGGTTGGGATCTTGTACTGGGGTCTCGTGCAACCTCATCGTGATCTACAAGGCCTCGGCCTAAGTGCTTAGCCTCTGTTGCGACAGTGCGTTATGTAGATGTGGCGTTAACAATGCTACAAACCATTCACGGTGTTGCCCATCTGTTAATGTCATGTTCGCTTCGCAAATTGTGCACTTGAATCTTTGATCCAACTCCCACAGGGTCTTTCCTGGTAGCGTTGTGATTTCCTTGAACCCAATGATTGACTGTGCGTCTGACTTTGGCCTGCTAAATTCTTTTTTTAGCAGAGCTTGGATATCTGTGATCGCTGCATTCAGATTGTCATTGGAATTATTAATCTACCATGTCAGCACACGATCCTGCAGAGTGCTGACCAATATTTCCTTCCTTATATTGTCATTTGTGACTCCCTGTGCTTCCCATATAGCTTTTATCACGAACCAAAACTAGTCTGGATCTTAATTCCCTACTCCCTTGAACACTGGTATCTTTATCGCGCTTGCCATACTGCTTTGCAGTGGTGGCGGACATGGTATGGGTGAAGACGGGGATGAAGACGGTGAAACTGGTGGTGGTGTGGGTGGGGGTGGTATGCACAGAATTCTCTGTCTTATCAAATTGATCACACTTCTTGGTGAGACCTTCATGAGATCTTCTTCACCCCCTCGTGGAGGTGAAATCAAGGGGTTTGTTTCTAATTCTGTGCTACCTTTGTTTCTGTAGATCCTCCTACTTCGTGTAGCCCCAAACATCAATTTCTTTGCATAACCCATTTTTCACACAGTAGCATTTTAATCCAAGTGTTTAAACATTTAACGTACTTACCTCAAGGTTCTTTGAGGAAGCGTCGTTTCGCCTCTCTATAACTTAATGAAGTATCTACTGTGACTTCGGTGATGAATCATCCTATGATCCGATCAAGCCAATGATCGACAGCATGCACGATATTATCTTCTAATGCTTCTAGTCTACGCACCAATTCTGGAGTCCACATAATAGGTTTGTCAATTTTACACCTTCCTTGGCTATCTGTTAGCTTCATGATCCACTCATACAACTCAGTGGGAAAGGATGCAAAGAAAATTTCATGGATCTCAGTATATAAGTAGTAGTCTAACCACTCTTCCTTTGATAGTCGCGGGTTCCTATTTTCCTTTTCCATGAACTCATGAATCTTCCTATCCAACCAATCTTCAATTCCTTTCTTTGTCAGATTCCAGTGATACAACATCAAACATCTCTATGCAGATCCCTGTCCTGGCAACGGAACCATTTGTTGGCTTGTTGGGGCCTAACCTAGGTTCAGATTTAATTAGCCAAAAAAATCCTGGTACTACTGGCCCTTTCGGCAATAGTCCGCAGAGCGTGGGCTGAGGTCTCACCCGAAGTAGTATGGGAGGGTGCTAGAACCAGGATTTCACACCCTTGAGATGTCTGAGAGGTTTGACTGGTCCCACTAGTTGTCCCTATGCACAGGTCACTTCGCACACTTCCTTGTTCCTCATGCCCTGATACACTATCCTTGTGCATCCCTAACCAGGGGTTGTGGAGCTTCCACATTGCTAGAGCTGCACTCTGCGCTATAACTCGAGATACTTATCTTCTTATACCAGTTAATTACCTTTGCATACTTGGATGTCTTATGTTATAACTATTTATACAAAACCTTCATATAAGTTCACGCAGCAAATAAATAGTATACTTGCAAATTATACCCAATCATATATATTAAAATAGGAAAAGATGCACATAAATATGGTAAACTTCTCTTTATTGATTCCTCCAATGATTACAAACTCAACCTGTCGTGCACACTTAGCTACAGACTACTAGGCCTTTGCACACTCAGCTGCAGAGCCTTCCCCTACCCTACGACCCAAAGAAACACTTTACACTACTACTCAATTACTTAGACTTCCCCTGCTCTTCTCTTCTATGCTCTCTTCTACACTTGGAGCCTCACTCTATTTATAAAATCCCATGGTCTGCGGACCATGGGTAGGTCTATTAAGCCTACATTACATTACAAAGCGAGGACAAACAACCCTGTGACTCTATCATAATTTCGCGCTTTGCGCCCACAATTCACAGAGATTTTACAAGAATATTTGGTCAAAACTTGGGCTTTAAGCCCCAAAACATGCCTTGGGGGGATTTCATGCCCAACAGTCTACTAGAGGAGCTATTCCATAGAATAATAACCAAGTGCATAAAAACTGAAACGTCAATAGCGTGTGCATCTTGCAAAAGTATCTCTGCCACCTTAAACCCTTCTTCACAGATTAACCTTTGCGCTATTCCTTGAAACCACCGGCAGATTTTGAAGGGGGTCCATGCTGGTAAATGGTTTTGTAGCTGGGGGGGCTGAAATGCTCCAGATGATGTCGCGTGCCCAAGAGTGTTTTTGCCAAAACAACTAATTTTGGACCCCCCCCCCCAATTGTTAAAGCTCAAATGACCCTGGGGGTACGAAATGAATGGAGACCGTTCTATTTTCTTTTCGATGATCTTTATCGTTTAAAAATGCTTGAACATTACCTTATGCTTTATCATTGACTTGGGCAAATATAAAAACCTTTTATAATATAATTTAGTTTTAAAAATAAATATTTTCAATATAATAATAACTATATTTTATAAAAAATAAATGTTTAAATAAAAATTAATATATAAAAGAAAATGAAATCTTTCAAAAGTACAATATATCTCTCAGCATTTCTACCTTAATGAAAAATTGACAATTTTTCACCGAAAGTTAAAAATTTTAGGTGTGCCAAAATATGTTACAACAAGAAGACCATATCTTTTGATCCATGAATCCATTTTTGGACTTTTGCATATCATTGGAAATCTTTTTCATAACACTTTTTATTAGATAGGGTTTGATGTAGTATTTGATTCCATCTACTACCTATGATATGGATGCAAACTTTATGCCACACTTTGCTCCTTGACTCTTCTTCTTGTGCTTGTAATTTTGAACTCCCAACCACCATAGTCATCCTTTTACGGCTTCTCCAATAAGACTGCTACTGTGATGATTTTCTACATAAAGCGTGTAGCTACCATGGAATTCCATATGGTAAGCCTACTTCTATAAGCCATTGTCATCATTTTATGGCTTTTCCAGTAATCCTGCTACTATAATGATTTTCTACAAAGCACTCCAACAACCATGGGATTCCTCTCGAACACCCAATCATCATGTTGACCCTTGTTGTCATCTATTCCAACACTAACACAACCACCCATACGCCACCAATTTTCCAACAAACCTCAACGATGAGAAATATGTTGCATTGTCAAAAACAAGTAAAGTCGGAACACTAAACTTGGTAATGATATTTTGTTTAAAGAATTTGATGACTTCATAATCATTCACTTGCTTGAGTGGAACCACTTCTGTCCACAGTGTGAAGTAACCTATGGTAGTAATAATATAGGGGTGTTGCTTCGATGAGTGTAGAAATATCTCACTGATAACATCTAAGCCCCATTGTTGAAATGGTTCTTCCATAGCAATAGGCTGCAACGGGGTAGCTAACTTCTTTTCTTGGTCGACACACTTCTGACAAACCTGACACTTTCGGGCATAAGCATGATCATCTTTCAAAAATGTGGGCCAACAAAAACCAATCTGCATGACTTTATGCACCATAGTGTCACCAATGAAGTGCCCTCCGGATGATCCATCATGAAGGTCACGCGACACCTTTTCTGAATCTAGTGCTTCCAAGCATTTGAGGAAGTCTCCATTATGGTGATTTCTGAAAAGCACTCCATGTACCAACTCGTAAGAAAAACTTTCAATCTAACTACAATCCTTTGTTTTTCTGGTAAATAAGAGAGAAGAGTATCATGCTCAAGGTATTGTCGCACATATGCATACCAAGAGGTTGGAGTGTTAGTGGGGGGAGCTCGCTCCACATTGTACATCTCGATCTCCTGTTCCTATCCAGATGAATCATCTTCTAGTGTATTCACTACGTTTTCTACTAGCTGGAATAGACCATCACCCTTTTGTTACCAGGAATAGTGTCCACTCGGATACTACTATTCCCACTAAGACTGGTAGCTATCTTAGAAACAAACAAGTAAAGTCTAATTTCACTTTCCTTTATGAAAATAGATAGGAGTGGAACAAAGGAGACCAACCTTAGTCTTGCGCTTGATTTCCTCTCCTTCCTGATAGAGCTTTGCCGCTTCTTCTTTGTCTGCCCAGCTTCAAAGAGCACCCATGGAATCACAGCAACATACTACTATCGAAGTACAAAGATCTCTATTCATAAATAACACAGGACCAGATGTGTTTTAACCATACAAATGCATATATAAGTAAACATACAAGAATATGGAGGAAAACTTGAATAGCTTTATTAAGATGAAAAGAAGCGAGAGGATTACAACCATATGTTCTGACCCAGCATCATCCTCTAGGTAGAAAGCCCTTCTTCACCTCAAGTAAAGCTTAGATCACCCAACACTATGAATATACACCAGAAAACCAATAGCACTTCTCTACAAGATACAAGATTCCAGCCTCTGGATCCCTGTGATGAGGGATCCATATATAGATTATTGTAGGGAGGTGAGTCATCTTCTGGGGTCTTGATTAGTGTCCTCTCTCTGATAGTTCCTGCTTCCACTTGGAGAATGGTAATCTCTTACTCATCCCTGGTCGAAAATAGAGAGGCAAGTGTCAGAGGGGAAGCTTCTGGAAGATTCCATGATCTTCCACCTCGCATTTTGTCCCTGCCATTTGTCCATTCTCAACCATCGTACCCTACAGAGGAGCCATTCAGTATGCCTCGCACCCTATACACTGGGAAGGTGATATGCATCGCACCCTCTGCATTGGGTTTTCATTATGGTCTAGTTTTGACCATTTATGAGCAGTTTTTAGTGGAGAACTCCTGGGAGATGATGTAATCAGCTAACCTTGTTCCTTTAGGCAGTGAAGCAACACTTTTAGGGACTTAGGAGCCCTCAGTTTATGGACATTTATGATTGCGGTTGAAGTGCCCAAAAATGTCTATAACAGTTTCCCCCTAAAGCATGAGGTCGTTAATCTTTTTTTATGTCGGGTGAAATGCTTTACTATGAGGATTCGAAATTTTTTCGAGCTAGGAGGCAACCTGTAATAAGATACAATACAATACATTATTTTGACAACATTTTTTCATGATCTAGCTAAGGTGGGCATTCCCATGCTCAGCTTTATAAATTC
>APFE031029890.1:10879-38769 GCA_000404065.3 Pinus taeda
GGAGGTTGCCCCCTCGAAGAGGCTGAATTCTAAGGCGTTGATCTATCTTTTCTATCTTTTCTTGAGCTGGTTTCATAACAGTAGCACTTGTGGATGCACTAGTGCACTAATTGACTGCTAATCCTCTACTAGTTCAACAGTCAATTAGAACTAGTTTAACTGACTATAACTTAGTAAACTGAGTTATATAATTACAACTCAATCTAAACTCATACTGGACCCCTAAAATTTAGGGAGAACACTTACATGACTTCCAAAAGACTTCCAACTTGAAATTCCTAAGTTAACTAATTCAAATTGACTTGGTTAACTATTACAAGTTTCTATGAGAAATGAATTACAATTTTAATTCACAATTTAATTCAAGGACAAATTAAATTGGAATTTCTAGATTCTATTTTTAACATTTATTGTTTCTATTTTCAGCACTCCCTCTCAACAAGAAAGGAATTCAACTCGCTCCCGATCCTGAACCTTTGGAATGTTTTTCATGCAACACTTCTCTCTAGTTTTGTTGCTACAACAACTCCAAAAACAAAAACAAAAAAAAACATCGAACTGAATCAGTATGATCCATTTGTCATCAAAGTCTCTGAATGCTATTGCCTTTGTCAACTGAAAACTATGTTGTTGGGATGGGGTCCCCTGGGTCAATTTTGGGGTTAAAACCCCAAGTTTTGATATAAATGTTGTAAAAATATGTAAAGTCTCTGCGACGTGTGGATGTGAAGTGCGTAGGTGGTTAGGGGTCGAAAAGGGTTTTAACCATCATTTATGTAAAGTTGAGTCAGTTTTAAAGATCCACCCATGGTCCGCAAACCATGCAATTGTATAAATAGGTGTGTCTTAGAGATTCTAAGGTAGAAAGAGAGATAGAGAAGAATGATTATGTATGTAATGGGCTGATAGAAGATAGCACTGAGAAGTAAGTCTTAGAGGGGGGAAGGCTCTGCAACTGAGTGCACAGAGGCCTAGAGTAGTGTCTGCAAATGAGTGCGGACCCCTACAGCTGAATGCATAGGGAAGTGTTGAGTCTGTAACCTTATATTGAAGATAAATAAAGAAGAATGTTGAAGAAATTCATGTGTTATTTGTTTACTTCTGTTATTAATGATTGCGATATATATTGTGATGGAAGATATGTCTTTATGAACTATTAATATAATGATGTGCGAATTTGTTGGATAATTCTTGATAACTTTATGCAATGTATGTTAATAATTTACGCGAAGCTTATAATACATCATGTTGTGCTTGCTGAATGCTTAAGTAGATCTATGCGAACTCGGATCTAGGGCTGTTTTATGGTGTGTGTAAGTGGATATTTTATCTGTTAAGGGTCCGCAAAACCCTATCATAGACCTTCGTGAAGGTCTAGGGGCTGTTTAAGTGAAGTTATAGTACCAAGACTTACGGGCCTATAAGTTTGTACGAAGGTCTATCACACTAATCTCTGGATCAAGGAAAATTTTAAGGATGGAAATTTATGTTAAAGTTTAGAAGCATTGGTGAATCTTACTAGTCCCTAATATGCAAATTACAAATGTCAGGGGATATTTTAGGTAAAGATACTTAAATTTATAATAATTTTATACTGTAACATTTGGATGAATAACTTTTAGAAAAAAATGGAAATTGGCGAATCTTTTTCTTGGAAAAATCATGGAAAATTAGCCCACCTGTGAATATTAGCCCCTAAACTTTCCCCTTCTTTGGATGTGGAAACTTGGTTCCAGCATCCCCCCATACTACTTTGGGTGAGACTTCAGCCTGTGCTATGCGGGTTGATGCCGAAAGAGCCAATGGTGTAGGGTTTTGTTTGGCACATTTAACTCTGAAATTCGGTTAGGACCCACTAATACAACAGATGGTTTCGTTGTCGGGACATGGATCTACTTAAGGAGATGTGTGATGTCATATCACTAGAATCCAACTAAGAAGTAAATTGAGAACTGGTTGGATAGGAAGACTCACAAATTCGTGACGCAAGAGAACAAGAATATGTGCCTATTAAAAGAACAGTGGTTGGACAGATATTTATACACAGAAATACATGAAATGTTATTCTGCATCTTCCCGGTCGAACTATATGAGTGGATAGCTAAGTTGGTATATAGCCAAGGAAGGTGGAGGCTTGGCAGTCCAATAGCGTGGGCCCCTAAACTAGTGCGAATCTTGAAAGCCTCTGAATATAATATCACACGTGCTGTCGACCACTGATTCGATCGAATTATAGGAGGATTTGTAACAGAGTTTGCGGTTGATACCTCAGTCAGCTACAGTGAAGTAGAGCGACACCTTTTCAAGGGACCGAAGGTAAGTACTTAAGATCCCTAAATACTTGGATTAAGATGCTCTTGTGTGAAAAACAGGTTATTTCATTTCCTTGATGTTTTGATCTATGTGAGTGGAAATCTCTTTAGAGATAGGGAAAAAGCAGGTCCTGAATATAGCCCATTGATAGGACCTCCTTCGAGTGAAGACGAAGGAGTGGTATAGGCTTCACCACGGAGTGTTGTCCATCTTATAAGATAGGGTTTTCCGTGAATACCACATCCATCCACTCCACCTCCACCTTCACCTCCACAACATACACCTTCACCCACACTGCCGCCACCACCACCACTGTTCAACGTGTCAAATACAATGAAGTTGCTAGTTTTCAAGGGAAAAGGAAGTGAGGATACATATCAGTTTTGGTTTGTTGTGAATGTTGTGTTGACTGTGCAGCAGATTACAGATGATAATATAAAGAAGGCACAGTTGGTTACCGCTCTACAGGATTGCGCACTTACATGGTACATTAAGTACTACACTGATAATCCATTGGCTTTGTTAGCAGACACTAAGGCCGCTTTGAACAAAGAATTCAGTAAGCCTAAATCTCATTCACAATCAATAATTAGGTTTAAATAAATAATGATGAGGGTCGATGAGACACCTTGGGAATTAGTTCAAAGGTTGAAGTGCTAGATCCGCGAAGCTAATATGCATCTCACAGATGGTCAGCATCACGAATGGTTTGTAGCCTCGCTTCTGCCCCACCTAAGGATCACTTTGTCACAACAAAAGATAGGAACTCGGGAAGAAGCCCTAGAAATCACAATGAGTTTGCATGATACACCTATTCAAGATGCAACCTTGGGAGTCCAACAAATTCACTTGTAGTTACAGAACCTCTGCTTGGAATTGCAGAGCTTAAAGAAGGAAAAGCAAGCTAAGCCAGTGGTGCGCGAGGAGGTCTAGTTCCTGAAGTGTAATAACCAAGGACATGATAAGGATAATTGCCTCATATTTTTGAACTATATTACCAGAGGAGGGCCAATCCCCCTAAGTCCAGAAGCTCCAGCAGGGCCAAGTGTAGGGCTCGCGCTATGGTGCATCATTTTTTAGGTGGCTGGAAAACATATAACAGATAATTTTCATTTGTTGCAAAAATTCATCCATACACCTCTACAGTTGTTCTGCAATTTATGCAAATTGGTGGGAAACGATGAGTGGAACTATCGTATCCACGAGTTGATGATTGAAAGAACACATACCTACCAAATGCAAGTAGAAAATCGGCCTCCAGATCAGGGTGCAAGAGGATCACACAAAGGATATCAGGGAAGAAGATGAGGCCACATGGGAGGAGGACCTAGTAGAGTTCGTGGCAAGTCATTTATTACAATTGTGGGGCACCAGGAAACTACACATGGGAGTATCAAAATCAGACATTCCCATCATGTCAATAATATAGCCAGTTTGACCACACCATAGAAGAATTCCCTGTGCTGATAGCTAAGATGCAGGAGAAGAAAGCTGAGTCTCAGCAACCCACACAAAACTTACAAATGATGAGATCTGAGCCTTGTGAGGAAGATCAGAATGTGAATATCATGCTAAGAAGTGGAGTAATGACTGGGGATGACAAGGGAAAGAATATTGAAGAGGATGGATGGGTCCGCAAGGCCCCAGAAAAGAAGGTTGGATTTTCCCTGGAGCATGTGAAGGAAACATTTATGGAGGCCAAGAAAAGCTTCATTGAGGCATCTACCTCAGGAAGCCAAAACAAAGTCCAAGAGACCAGCATGCCCATAGAGGTCAATCCTTCTATCCTTACCACATTTTTAGAGACTTGTACGAAACTACTACATGATAACAAGGTCGTGAAAGGGCTACAGGAGTTGATAAATAAGTGTGCTGGCACGAAAACCGCTCTGGTGGACACCATAGGGTAAAAAAAATTGGCAAACATAAGGAAAGAACAGGACACGAGATGAGGCTCACTGCAGAGATAAGAGAGTATGTGATGGACCAGGTTATTTTGGACCTGGGATCTAATGCAAACCATTTTCCTAAATAGACATGGGAGAGAATGGGAAGACCTACGCTGCAATGGTCTCCAATCTAGATGAGAATGGAGAACCAATAGAAGATCATCCCTATGGTATGACTACATGGAGTCACAGTTGATATAGAAGTGCAAGCGCATTGGCTGATTTTGAAGTAATAGAAATTGTGGACAACAACAATCCGTACCCCACACTCCTTAGGATTGACAGGGCCATCGATATTAATGGAGTGATTAACTTGAAGAAGAGGATGATGTCATTTAAAAGGAAGTCACATTCGGTGGTAGTACCATTGGACCCTGTAGAGGGGTCGTGCTATAGTGAACCGGTCCGCGACTATGGGGAGTGTGAGGATGACTTGGATCAGATCTACAAAATAATGGCATGAGACCAAGACTTCATTAATCCAACAGTCGATGGAAGGATTACATGGGACTGAGAAAGTTCATGTACCTTAGATTCAGATGCAGAACTCGAGCATTGTTAGAATAGGTTGCATGAAGTATCTATGCTACGCTGCAACATGATGACTAAATCACTGTGTTGTGTGTCATCGGAGGTAAGAAATTTACCCTACTATGATGGTTTAACTTACATAGATAAATTTTTGGATGCCTTTGAACGAGAAGTCCCTGACGATCATCGCTTCCAAGCACTAGATTTGGCGCTATGCTCTGCCTGTACAATGGTGGGTACGTAGAAGGAAAGGTTTGATGAATGGCGAGATTACAGGAGGATGATGAGGTTATGCTTTGATCATCCAAAAATTCAAATATATGAGAAATATGATGGGAGAAATGATCCGTGTGATCATTTACCAAAATGGACTAAAGTGTATGGAATAGAGCCTCAGCCGAAGTGGGTGCATTTATTCTGTCACACTTTGGATATAATCCCTATGAATTGGTACCTGGAAATGAAGCTCCGCCATGGAACCATGGAGTGGGATATATTAAGGGAAGGGTTCCTATTGACCTTCAGGTTTTAAGATGGGTTTGAAAGCATTGATGAAACTCTGCAGGAGGTTAAGGAAACGATCTTCAGAATACCACAGGATCCTCTAGAGTTGGTTTAGCCAGATTGGAGCACCTAGCTGCACCATGTGTTGGAATGTTATAACGTGACCACTGAGGGGGAAGATGAAGATCCAAGAAATATCAATATTCCAAAGGCAGAAGGCCATCACGAAGTGGAAGGTCCGAAAATGGAGAATTTGGACATCATTTTTCCATTAAAAACTAAGCAAGGAAACATTGGTACCAAAGCAGAGCCAAAATTTGCAAAGATTGGAGATTACTGGGATGATGCCATGGTGGATAAAGTTGCTGAGTTACTCCCCAAGTACCAGGATAATTTTCCTACAAAGTTTCAGACCTGAATTGCATCATAGGAGACTTGGGAATGATGAAAATCACTTTAAAACCAAACATGAAGCCTGTTCAGCAGAGGTCGTATCACCTGAATCCTAATTATAAGGAAAAGGTTTACTTGGAGCTGGATAAGGTGCTGGAAATAGGAATCATAGAACCAGTGGAGGATTCTGATTGGGTGATCCCCATGGTGGTTTAGGAGAAAAAACAAAAGCATGAAATAAGAATCTGCATAGATCTAAGGAAGCTTAATGATTCATGTGTCCATGACCCATTTCCAACACCATTTACAGATGAAGTATTGGACAACATTGGAGGGAAGGATTCCTACTCATTCGTTGATGGATTCTCGGGGTACCATCAGATTAATATCGCGCCAAAATATAGGAGAAAAACAACCTTCATGAGAGAATGGGGTTGTTTTCAGTATAATGTAATGCCATTTGGACTCAAGAATGTGTCATCGATATTCTCACGCGTAGTCATCGTGGAGTTCAAGGAGTTTATTAGTAAGTTTTTGGAGGTATATTTTGATGACTGGACAGTGTTCAGTTTGGTAAAGTGCCATGTCACGCGTCTACACCTATTGTTGGATACGTGCCACAGATACCAGATTGCGTTGAACCTGAATAACTGTCTATTCTGCGTCCCCTTTGGGATCTTGTTGGGGCGTGTGATGTGCAAGCAAGTTTTGATGGTGAAACCTGCCAAGATCACGGTGATCGTAAATTTGCAGGCCCTAAGAAGTTTCAAACAACTACATGCAATGCTCATACATACAGGATATTACAAAAAGTTCATCAAGGCTTATGCTCAAATTACCATGCCCATGGAGAGACTGTTGAAGAAGGATTCTACATTCTATTGGGATGAAGAATGTCAACACAGTCTCGATACATTGAAAGAGAATATGGTCACCACAGCAATCTTGGTCTTCCTGGATTGGAAAAAGGAATTGCATGTGCATGTTGATGCCTCATGTATTGTGTTGGGGGTAGTACTGACACAGGCCAAAGAAGGAGAGATGGACCACCCTATAGCCTTCACAAGAAGGAAACTATCAAAGGCCAAAAAGAATTACTTGATGATAGAGTGCAAAGGATTGGCTATGGTGTATGTGCTTCAAAATTTCAAGCACTACTTGTTGGGTGGACATTTCAAAATGTACACAGGTCATTCTGCTTTGAAATATATGGTCAACAAGCCTGTGTTGGGAGGGAAGATATGTCGATGGATGTTGCTATTTCAAGAATATGAATTTGAGGTCATTGTGAAGCCAGGAAGGCTAAATGCAAGACCTAACCATCTGTCACAAATCAAAATAGGAGAGGAGCCTATTAATTTTGAAGAGGGGTTTCCCGACGCATAGCTCTTAACAGTGCACGTAATGGATAATCACTTCAAAAATATTATCCACTTTTTTACTACAGGAATGGCTCCAGAAGGGTATACCAATCAGAAAAAGAAGGAACTAGTGGTGTGCATGACATATTTTTCGATGATTGCTAGACACTTCTATAAAATTGGTGTTGACAAGATCTTGCAAAGATATGTGGCTGATTTTGAGAGAACTAACATCCTCACGGAAGCCCATGGAGGGGCTGTGGGAGGACATTATGCAGGAAAAGAGACAGCGAAAAATATTTTGTGCGTAGAGTTGTGGTGGCCTACACTACATAAAGACTCTAAAGCATATTGCAGGGCATGCGACGCATGTCAATGAATGGGAAGACCATCATGAAGGGATGAGCTGCCATTGAATCCTCAAGTATCATTGCAACCATTTGAAAAATGGGCAATTGAATTCGTTGGACTAATTCACCCCCCTAGAAAGAAGACATATGTGCGCTATATCATCACCGCGATAGAGTATTTAACCCGATGGGTGGAGGCATAACTGCTGAAGGGATGTACAGGGGCTACAACAGCAAAGTTTTTGTTTGAATATGTGTTAACCAAGTTTGGCTGCCTTAAGGTGTTGATGAGAAATCGAGGTACGCATTTTCTAAATGAGACCATCAACACGTTGACTGAGGAATTTCAGGCTTATCATTAGAAGAGCACACTATAGCATCCTCGGGCTAATGGAACTGTTGAAGCCTTCAATAAGATCTTAGAGAATGTGCTAACGAAAAATTTGTAACACATAGCGAAATGATTGGGATGTGCCTATACCTATAGTGATATGGGCATACAAGACTACTTGTAAAAATCTAATAGGTCAGACATCGTTTCAACTGGTCTATGGTGTAGAAGTTGTGATGCCTATGGAATATATCGTGCCTAGTCTACGCGTAACCGCCTTCACAAGGATGGTGGATCGTGGAGCCTTGGAAGAATGGATCACATAGTTGATGGATCTTGAAGAAGATATATTCTTGGTTGGATTCCATCAGAAAGTACAAAAGGAAAGTGAAAAGGCTTGGCATAATCGACACATTAATATGCACACGTTTAAGGTAAACGATTTGGTTTTATTATATGATAGCAAGGTCACTAATTTTCTGGGGATGTTTTAGATGCACTGAATTGGGCCCTTGATCAGAATTTAAATAGGAACGCAAAAAATTATAGAGATAACCATAAATACAGAGATGTAGTAGAAATAATACTTCATTTCATTAATGTAAACTACTGAAATATGCTTACAAACAGAAATGGAAATAAACTAGCTCGGGTGATGGTAGCTTACCTCTGAGATGAGATGTGGTGGCTACATGCCTCTGAACTATGTTATAATGAGGCTCATGGGAATTTTATTATTGAACAATAAGAGAACTCTAAACAACCAAAACCCTAACTCGAGGAGATGTAACACCGAGAGTTTATGGGCCCCGTTGGGGTTAGTTGGGCAACCAACTTCCAAGGGTCCTGACTTGGTCATCTTATCTCTGTTTGATGCGCATAATACCCCACTGGAAATATATATCCAAGGACTACGACAGAAAAAATGACTTATTAAAAGTTTTTGGTAGTATATTACCAAAAAAAAACGTCGTTTAGGGCCTCAAAACTACTCTAGAAGTTTAGGACCCGAAAAATTGCTAAACATAGTAAACTGTGCTACAATTAAGGAAACTGAAAAACTAAAAGAGAGAGTGGTGTGGGCCCAAGTGGAATAGGTAGGTGACCACAGACATCCACCTGGATCATTCCTCCCCCCTTAGGAAGCAATGGTCCCCATTACATTGAGTGCCTCCATGAGATGGGGAAATTTCTGTTGAACCTGGTCCCTGGTGAGATGTTCTGCAATCTCTGATGTGTCTAGTAATGATGGGAAGCATAGTTGAGGGTGGTCCACATTGAACACTCGATGCAAGCCAAGGAATGGAGGAATGTTGTGCTCCAAAGCATTTTTTCCCACAGCTGTGGTAATTGTGTAAGGACCATATCAAAGTGGTCTAAGTTTTCGATGGGCTCCTGCAATGCATTCTTTCTGCAAATGTAACCAGACTTTGTCGCCCACCTGAAACTTGTGTGGCACTCGATGTTGATCATATCACTTCTTGTACTTGGCATTTTCTAGAATGGAGCGGTGATATATCAGCCCATTCAGCAGAGGTTCTCCGGAAGCTAGATCGAATGAATGCTTGACCTAATAGTGCAATGATACCCCTGTGGGTGAGGAGAAGATGTCCCTATATTCTTTCATGATTGTATCCACCTGCTTCTGCTGCGTGGAGGAACCCTTCTTAGGGACCATGGATGTGACTATGATCTTCCACTTACTTTGAGAGTGAACCAGAAAGAAAATAAATTTCCTAGTCTGGGAGATGATCTTACTGCATTTCTTGCCAGAGATCAAAGAGGTGGTGGTAGGTGGGGCTACCTCTAGCATCTCGTATAACGTATTACTCAAATAAATAATAACAGCGCGAGGCCTTGACTCATACATAGCATGTCTCTTCCATAAGTATGGTTCTCGTAATAATACATCACAAACATCAAGAGGCATAACATCACACAATACCTCATATGTGAAGGGCTTGATGTTGTAGGGAAGGCGACACTACAAGCGGACTCGAAGATCTTGTTCTTGGTGAAGCCACCCAATGTTGTATAGTTGTGAGTGTGGTGTGGTCAGTATTCCTAGCCGCTTCACGACCATTGTTGAAATGTGGTTCTTTTGGCTCCCACTATCAACAATGAATTGCAACAGCAAACCCTTCACCCACATTTGTGAGTGGAAAAGACGCTCCCCCTCCTCTGGATCTTCGATTTCATTCTTCTGGATCTTAGCAATGGCAATAGTGAAAGTGGGCTCCGCATCAATGATCTTCTTCCCTTTGTCATTCCTCTTGTCCAGTTTTGACTCAAGGTTGGAACATGCATCTAATTCTAAAGCCTTCAACTCAAGCACCAGCGACTGCTTGGTCTGACACTCACTTGTCTTGTGAGTGGGGCTCTTATGGAACTCACACCACTTTCTTGTGTCCTTCTTTGACTTCGTGGTGTTCTTATTTTCTTACGGCTTCGATGCTTTGTCTTGGGTCACACTGTCTTGGCTTTGTCCTTGGTTCTGCGATTTGGGGAAGCCTTTCCCTTGCTTTAGATTCATGGATCTAAAGTCGCGCTTCTTCTATTTAAACTCCTGCTCGACCTTTAAAGTGTATCGGTACGTCATGCCAAGCAAGGAGATGTCCAGGAACTCCATCTCGTTCTAGATGTACATGTGTAGGCAGACGCGGTATTTGAGTACCCAATGCTGCTTAGAATCCTTGATACCCAACTTTGTACGAAGGGTATGAAAAATGTTGGTAAACTCCAACACCTCTTGGTCCCTTCCCTGCCGCAGTGTGGTCCACTTTATGTATTTATCCAAATAGCTTCCAACAGGTTAGTACTGCTCCTTGATGGCATCCCGGAATGAACTCCAATTGGGTGCGGCTAAAAACAGTGAGGACGCACTTTCATCCTTCTACTTGCAGTAGGTTTCCGCCTAGTCCTTGACATGGGGGGCAGCTTTGAGAAGAGCAAAAGTAATTTTTTCCCAGCTGGAAAAATCATGAACAGAAAAATACCCTTATAGAGTTTACATGCCTCGTTGGGGTTAGTTGGGCAGCCAACTTCCCGGGGGTCATGACTTGGTCATATTATCTCTGTTTGACACGCATAATACCCTATTGGAAAGATCTCTCTGAGGAATACCATAGAAAAATGACTTTGCAGAAGTTGTTAGCAGTAGATTGCTAAAACAACGTCATTTAGGGCCTCAAAACAACTCCAGAAGTTTACAACCTGAAAAAAACTGCTAAAAATAGTAAATTGTGCTACAATTAAGGAAACTGAAAAACTGAAAGAAAGAGTGGTGGGGCTCCAAGTGGAATAAGTGGGTGGCCACCAAAATCCACCTGGATCAACCCTATGTTATTAAAGAGAATACAGATGGAGGTGTTGTTCAGCTCATGAAGATGAATGGAGAAACTTTTCTAGGAAGGGTGAATGGAAGCAGATTGAAGCCATATATAGGGGATCTAGCTCAATGACTATATGATGGCAAGATAGTCTTAGTGCTCCAGGCAGTTGTTGAGCAGTAAAAAGGGTCTTTTTAACCTCTATTTACCCTACATTAATTATCAATCCAGGTACGATTTGTTATCTGAAAGAGTGTACTCAGTTTGAGGCAGTCATTTGTCAGAGTAATGCTAGTAGTATAGTGCTTCTGCAATAGTAACTAAATGCTGAAAAAAAAACTTCTAAATGTAATGGCAAGAACTAGAAATTCTTGTAACTAAATCTTTTAATGAAGAAACTACAGTACTTCATCAGTCAAGGGTTCAGTAATAACAACTCTTCCCTTTGTAAACTGATGTAATTGAAAAGCAATCAAAGAAAAGGTCATCAACATGGGAACTGGACACAATAGTCAATGTTCACTACAGTTTCAGATCATTATGTTCACACCAGCGCTATGATAATTCAAATAACAGAAAAAGGAACAACAACTAATCTATTTAACAAGATTGAATAGCAAATCTTTAATCTACAAAAATGAATGAGGCAGTAAGTGTAATCTATAGGAATTAAGCAACAATCTTTATCTCATAACCGAATTAAATAGTAAATGGAAATGGAACAGCAAACTAAAGGAAATTAAATATTGAACACCAACCTGAATCAAATGTAAATTCATTACAAACCAAATCGAATATTACACACAGCACTTCTATATTGAAAGAAACAATAATATGAAATTTCGGTACAACAGTTATTAATCACGGTTATGAAGAAACAACAATTGTGATCACGGTGGAACAGCAACCTCGAATGAACAACAATCACATTTGGAAATAAACCATAGATAAATAGACAATAATACCGATTTATAAATACACAACACTGTTACTCTATAAACGAACAACAATGGCAATCTGGAAGGAACAATATCAGTTCATTAAAGGAACGACAATGCGATATAAGTTTAGAATGAATAGCATAACATTCTTGTTGTAGAGAATAACATTACTATTCAAATAGGAACTAAATATAACAGAGCTAATACATGAAATAATAAAGAATAGCAGATTACTGAACAAAACGAATAAGAGAGATCAAACCACACGTGACTTAGAATCAGAAAATAATGCTATAGGAGCAAGTGATCCACTAGGGCCGAGCTCTTAGCCTCCAGGGATGCACTGCTTAAGATTACTCTAGAATCAAAGATGGAACAGCAACTAGAGTTTATATATTAAGCATCAAAACAAAGTTACAGCAACTACTCTTTTAAAATAGTCGATGATCAAAGTTTCAATTACAATAGCGAATTTCATAAAAACAACAATAGTCCATCCCTTGGGTTAGAAATGTTGTCCCTTCTTATAGCAGTCGAGCAGAGATATCAATGATACAGAGAATCATTAAGGTAGCGATCCCTCAGGATCAAAGGATCCTGGGGGATTCGCCATATTGTTAGCTCTCAGTTATCTTCTTGTTCTCTTGCGCTGATTTGGTATCTCCTCTTCCTTTTCCTGGCTTATACACTCCAATCTGGATTGCCTCGTTTGGATGTGGTTCCCTATCAAAGGGACAATAGTTAATTTCTTCTTGTCTTTTCCTTTGGAATGGCGATCTTCCGTTTTCTTCTTTTTCTGCATAGGAAAAGGGTAATTATTAGTCATTTTACATTGCACACAAATCTTCTAAACTTTATCATAATCTTTCACCATATACTTATTTCATAATGTAAAGAAGTTATGAATTTAAGGAAAATATGACAAAATAAGTGGTAATTGCATACCTTCTCTAGTGCTCAACACACCCCCCTGCTTACCCTTTTTCATGCCCTCATGAAAACATTGTAATTGACATGCAAGGCAGTTAGGGAATAGGCTGGAGAAGGGATCTCATGAGGCTAGCTAAGAATTCAAAAAAATGTCTTGTTTTACCTTCAGGCATTTCATATAAGGCTTGATATCATGGTGCATGGTGCCAAATAATTGGACTTCTGAACCTACAGCCTAACCAAGACGGGCCTTCTCTCAAAATGAGGTCACCGTAGATACCCAAGCGGTCAACAGCTAGCTTAAAGTTCTCATAATTGAATGGTTCTCAGTTTTGGATGTTCGGATTAGAAGTCTGGTATCAAAGTTTGGCTGCTGTTATGGCGAGGTCTTTGATAGTAAAGAAGTATTCTACCCCTTGCCGAATGACTGTTGTATGAATAGGTCCCAATGCTTCAATCACTCCCTGAGTTCTCATTAGGCTCCTATGTTTATTCCATAATTATTGTGGGTCTCTAAGTTCACCTCTCACCCATAAGTCTAATCCATTCTCCTATCTTTGAAAGACATTGTAGGCTTTAAGCCACCTTATTTGATTAACACCAGAAGAAATGAATGCCTGCAGTTGGACATCACCCAGAAAAGGGTTAGGGTTCCAATATATTTCTCCATCTAATAGAAGATTGTGCAAATAGAATTCACATAACAATCACTGAACTTTCACCCCATAATGCTTACAACAATTTATGAAGTCATCAATGGTTTTTATCTCTATGGGTACTCCTGCTTTGATAGCTTTAATTTTCAATTGTAAATATCTTTCCAAAGCATAGTTCCTAGCAGGTGCCCTACGTGCTAGAACGTCAGTATACAGGGAGCGTAAGGTATCCATTTGTTTGATGACTATGTCTAGCCTATGAGTTATCTTTTTGAGTCTTTCTTCTGCCTTTTGCCATCCTTAAAAGGCTTGGCTTTCGGATATGTTAATGTTCCTCAGCTACTGTTGTAATTTTTCATATTTTTCTCAAGGGACAGTCTGCTCTGTAAGTTTCTCTATTGTTTGCTGGGCTTGTGCCAAATCCTTTCGCAGAGTTACTGTCCTCAGGTCATTATCCAACATAATAGTTGTAAGCGAGAGATCTACTTGGATATTATTATCATAGCGTCTCATCTTTATGGTCTGAGTTTCTTTAGAGGACGGTGCCTCTGTCTGAATTTCCTTGTCACAAGCCGATATCTTCTTTGTTTGTACTTCGACATGGACAATAGCCAGATGTTGTTCCTTTCGGTTTTGAATGGTAGGTTGGACTTGATTCCTCTTGATCTTTTTCTTAAGGGGTTTTGTTTGAGCGGTTGCATACTTTATCACAGAGGTTCCTTTTGACTTCTTCCCCATTTTCAAAACCCTTATCTGTTGTCGAAGTTGCTTGATCACGCTAAGCAGTCTCAGCTGTTCCTTTCGCAATATTTTAATTTCCTCTGTTTTCTTGAAAGGAACAGTTGTTCGTTTACTAGGGCCTGGGCTTTGTACCTAAAGTGTTGTGCCTTCGTCTTGGCCAATTTCCTTATTTTCTTCTCGAGGTGCTTCTTCAGTACTATGCTAACCAGGTTGTTCAGGGGTAGAAACCCTAGCTTGCTCTGCTGCTTCGCAGGTAACCTCTTCTTCTACCCCTTCTTTATCGAGAAATTCTTTTGGAGTATTCTGACTAGGAACAGATTGTTCCTCTTCTTGATTCTTGTCACTCTTCATCCCAGATACACTCTCATCATGAGTAGAGTGATCCTCTTCCCCTTCCTCTTTGTCACATAGTTCTTCGGATGCACTTTTGTCATGAACAGAGTGCTCTTGCGGTCCTTCTTCGGTGTGGGGGTTAAGTGGGCTATGAGCTTGGACATATTCACCCATATTGGCCAGAATCTGGGCCAACTCATCTTCTTGCAGTGGGTTTTGCAGTGAACTTCCACTGCGTTGCTATACTTCCTCTTCTCCTTGACCATATTGCTCAATCTCCTCCTAGGGTTCTCCTTCATCATTTTTCTCCAATTCCTTTTCATTCTCCCCACCTTCTAATTGTGGGGGTTCTTCGTCTCCTGAATCGTGTATCTCCATAGGCTGACTACTGTCTTCCTGGCGATTTCTCGGCATTCCCCTAAACCTTGCCAGTCTAACAGATTTCCTTCGTTTCAATGGTTTGCTCGATGTACAGGCAACATGTTTTTGTTTTGGGGCTGGCAAAGCTAGTGTCCTGCCTATTGCGAAAATCAGTTCTTCCCAACTGCTCTGTTGTTAGGCAAGACTATGGCTGACTATCAATTGTATTAACCCATGGTGGCTTACTACTGACTCTAAATGGTGATATTTCTTCATACTTCGGGCAACATCGTGTAATAAAGAAAAAAACACAGGCAAATTCACAGCGCACTTTTTATTTAACACAACTAAAAGTTTAAGATTGCGTGGTCTTACCATGTCTTTTCTACTGTCACAAGTGATGTAGCTCTAGATAATTCTTGCCAAGTCTTCCCACAGCTCTCCCAAGGTTGCCGGTAAAACTCCCTTCCCTTTTACAGTCAGGTTCTGCCCTTCATCGTGGAATATTTTCATGGCATCCCACAGTGTCACCTTTTCAGAGTCCACACAGGTCCAGTGGCTGGCAATCCTGAAACCTCTGCAATTATATCATCAGTGACTTCTATCTTCCTCCCTCTCACCATGGAATAATGTTCGTGCAAGTTCTATAGAAACTCAATTGCCACCATCTCATTGGATTGTTGTAGACGGTTAAGATAAGTCCCTCACTAGGATCTCTCGTGCAACATTGGAGACCATCAACACCTGTGGCTCACTGCAAATTGATCTTCCTCCCATGCTTAGCACACTGTAAAAAAATGCAGAGACGATAATGGAACAACAGGCTTGTTCAAATTTTTAGCTGGCTATTAGGAAAACACAGAGAAGATGTCGGAACAGCAAGCTGTTCAAAGTTCTAACTTACCGCTAATTTTTGCAGAGCAAAACACGAAAATAGCTTCAGAACAGCAAGCCATGCATATTTGGAAACAAAATACCATTAAGAATTGCTATTCTCAAGTCATTAATTCTTCAAAATGATGAGCTGACACATGTCAGCGAATTATGGGTATTACCTGTGCCCTCCTGCAATGTGATAGGTCGTCCTTGGCCGTCAAATGAAGGAGTAGTGTGTTGAACTGCCATAGTACAGGGTCATAAAGGAACAGCGTATACAGAAATGCCATGTTTACAACGACGAGCGGATTGTCGAAATCAAGGCGTAGAATAGAATCGCTTAATAAATAAGGAAATGTTGTGATATGATGCGAGAATTGGAGGATAGGATAGCTGACGTGCATAAAAGGTCCTATGGGGTCATTATCGACTTTTACCAACATAATTGATTTGTAATTGATTTTCATGTATCAAAGGTTCGAAAGGTTTATATCCATAATCTCATTTGAACCATTGATAAAGATATAAGAAGAAGGGTTTTATAATTACTATTGGTGTATAAGAAATATGACTTCAATACCATCAACAGAGATCTGTTGCCCACAAGTGTCCATAACCTTGACAGAGTTGTCTTTTCACCCTTGGAACCATAATCCTTTGTGTATTCCTAGGAAAGTGCCGTGCAATGTCAGAATGGATGCCATTATGCTGGCTTGGTAACCAGATGAATCACAATGCCATTCACCAGGAAGGAGCGAAAGGTGGGCAAGCCGGCTCATGATGAGACCTCCTATTCCAAGGAATTTTTATTTTTTGATGTGCCTCTTGGATCATATCCCTGGTATGGTGGCCATAGTGGGAATGCCACTTCACTTTCTTCCTTATGATCATGGTAGGCTAGCTCTTGATGAGACCCCCTATCCTTCATCTGACAAATCATGTTAGCAATCATATAAGCATTTTTCTTTTTCTTCTTTTTTCTTTTATATAGCACTTTTCCTATTTATATACAGAGGGTGGTTCAACACTCCTTAAGAGTAGAGATGGTGGAAGAAGTCTTAACATCTCAATAGAGAAAAATATACCCTTATTCTTATTCAATAATAATGATCAAAGAGAATCATGGGGATTTAGGAAGAACCATCATGATTAAAATAATCAATCATATCGGTGTTAGTAAAATAATGACAGCAAGGTGACCAATAGTTGTGTCCTTTCCTCTTTTCTCTCCTCAATTCAAAGCAATTTCTTCTAAAGATAACGATTTTTATGTAATTTGTTGATTTCAGTATCCTCTAGTTTTTGTATTCGTTGCATAAATGTATAACTGTGCTTTAAATGACCATGACTCACAAGAATGGTCTAAATGCTAAAACACACAAAGAAGAAAATGCACTCTAAAAATGTTGTTCTCAATATAAAACAACAACTGTACACAAAAACCGCAAGCAAAAGGGAAAACATGCTCAAAACTGTTATTCATTGAAAGGCACATTAGTTGTCTCTTAATTGGAATAGCAAAGAAAACAAGCACAAACAAAAAAATGCGAAAATGTTGTTCCTTCGGAAAGCAACAGCAGAAAAATGAAAGTGTTGTCCCTTCGGAAAGGAACAATAGAAAATGAAAGTTTTATTCCTTCGGAAAGGAACAGCAGAAAACGAAAGTGTTGTTCATTCAGAAAGGAACAGCAAAAATGCAGAAGTGTTGTTCCTTCGGAAAGGAACATCAAAACGTAATAGTGTTGTTCCTTCGGAAAGAAACAATAGAAAAGCGAAAGTGTTGTTCCTTCAAAAAGGAACAGCAAAAATGCAGAAACGTTGTGCCTTTGGAAAGGAACAACAAAACATAAAAGTGTTGTTCCTTCGGAAAGGAACAACAAAACGTGAAAGTGTTGTTCCTTAGGAAAGGAACAACAAAACGATGGAACTATTGTTCCTTCAAAAAGGAACAGCAGAATGCAGAAATGTTGTTCCTTCAAAAAGGAACAACAAATGGCAGAAATGTTGTTCCTTCGAAAAGCAACAACAGAATGAAAAAGTGTTGTTCCTTCGAAAAGGAACAACAAAATGGTGGAATTGCTATTCCTTCGAAAAGGAGTAGAAAAATGCAGAAGTGTTGTTCCTTCAAAAAGGAATAGCAGAACGGTGAAAATGTTGTTCCATCTAAAAGGAACAACAAAATGCAGGAGTGCTATTCCTTCGAAAAGGAATAGTAGAATGGTGAAAATGTTGTTCCATTCGAAAGGAATAGCAAAATGAAAAAGTTGCAGAAATGCAGAAATATGTACAGAAAGTAATTTACACAAACAAAACAAAAGAATTATGTACAAAATTTAAAAGCAATCAAATCACTTAATGACCAAAGGTGAGGAAGAGTTCTCTTCCTCATCTAGAATCTACATGTCGGAGTCTTCGCAGAGTTGTTGGTAGAAGGATTCCCGAGTAAGTGGTTTGCGGTATAGTCGAACTCGATGGCCATTTTTCTTAAAGGTATGTCCAGATCCATCGATGATGGTTAAAGTAATGGTGCCATTATCATGTACCTTCTGGATTTCGTATGGTCCCAGCCAGCGAGTCTGAAGTTTCCTCGAAAAATCCTGAAACCTAGAATCGTATAGAAGCGCCCAATCTCCTTCGCAGAAGACTTTCTTTTTGATGAGGGTGTCATGCCATTTGGCTCTCTGTTGTTGGACCAATGCGGTATGTTGAAGAGAAGAGAGCCTGATTTCATCCAGCTCATTAATCTGCTATAGTCTATTAATCTAGGCCTTGTTTAAATCTAGACCGACTTTTTGTGCTGTTCTCAAGGTCTATATTTCAAATTCTATTGGAAAGATGGGTTCCTTTCCAAATACTAGCTAATATGGTGAATAACCAGTAGTGCTTCTCCATGTTGTTCTATATGCCCACAAGGCTTTCGGTAATCTTGTAGCCCAATCGCATTTGTGTGACATAATGGTTTTTGTCAGTATTGCTTCTATTACTTTGTTCGTGCTCTCTACTTGGCCATTTTCCTGCGAGTGGTATGGAGAGGTAATTTTATGCTGAATATGATAGTTTTTTAGTGTTGTAGAAATTTTATTACCAACAAACTATGGTCCCCCATCCGTGATTATATCTCTTGGGAGGCCATATCGCACAAATATGTGGAACAGGAACTGAATGACGGAATCCTCTGTAGCTCTTGGCAATGCCTCTGCTTCAACCCATTTGGTGACATATTCTATTGCTACCAAAATATATGTTTTCTGGTTTGGTGATGGATTGATCAGACCAACAAAATCGAGCGCCCAATGCTCAAAAGGTTCAATGACTAACTATGGGTTCAAAGGCATTTCGTCAGACTGTCCAGGCCGTCCTGCTCTTTGACAACTGTCACAAGCTTGAACAAATTTCTTTGCATCTTTGAAGATTGTGGGCCAATAATACCCTATTTGCATAACTTTGTGACCAGTTCTTCGATCTGTGAAATGTCTACCACACGGTCCGTCATAACAGGCTTTCAAAATGTTAAAAATTTCATCTTCACGGTCGCATCTTCTAATGTGCATATCTGCTTCTGTATGAAATAGGTAGCCCCCAATCCAAGAAAATTGGGTACTACGCTAGAAAATCTGCTTTCGTTCATTGGGAGTCAAATGTTTTGGTAATTTGCCTACTACTAAATAATTTGCAACATCAGCATACCAGGGTGTTTTGATCATAACAGTGAACAAATGTTCATCTGGAAATTGATCTTTGACTGCTACTATGTCCACTAGTTTGGGCATTCGTGAGAGAAAGTCAGCTACAGGGTTTTCTTTTCCAGGTTGGTATTTTATTGTGATGTCAAATTCCTGCAATAAAATCATCCATCTTGTTACTCTACCATTTGTAATTGGCTTATTTGCTAAATATTTTATGCCAGAGTGATCTGTATATAAAACAACAAGATATCCAGTGATGTAATGCCTAAATTTATTTACAACATGTATTACAGCTAAAAATTATTTTTTAGTAACAGTATAGTTCAACTCAGCAGGAGACAAATTCTTGCTAATATAATAAATTGCACATGGCTTTTTGTCTTCTTCCTACCCAAGGACTGCTCCAATAGCTGTGTCTGAAGCATCTGATGAAATTTGAAATGGCAGGTCCCAATTTGGACCTTTGAGTACTGGTGTTGTTGACACAAGCTTTTTCAAATCCTCAAAAGCACGGTCACATTTCTCTTTCCAAACAAAGTCAACATTCCCTCTTAGTGTGTATAGAGGTGCAACAATGTGAGAAAAATGTTCCATAAATCTGCTATAATAACCAAAAAATCCAAAAAAACTACATACCTCTATCTGTGTGGTAGGAGTAGGTATTAACAAGATTATTTGAATTTTTGTTGGATCTACTTGTATTCCAGCTGCTGAGATATAATGACCTAGGATGAGGCCTTCAGTCATCATCATATAGCATTTTTCATGGCTCAGGCAGAGCCTGGTAGCGATGCATCGTTGCAACACATTTTCCAATGTGTCTAGTGCTGGGTCAAAATCATCTTTGTATGGTGTGAAATCATCCATATATACTTCGAGCCCTTCATTTATTAAATCTGAAAACATGCTAAGGATAGCCCTTTGAAATGTGGTAGAGGCATTGCATAGGCCAAAGGGTAAAACTTTGTATGTAAACGTTCCCCAAGGATAAGTGAAAGTAGTTTTGTCTTGGTCTTCAAGGGCAATCTGAATTTGATTGTATCCACTGAAGCCATCCAAGAAAGAAAAGAATTTCTTTCCTGCTAATGTATCTAATACCTGGTCAATGAATGGAAGGGGGAGGTGGTCTTTCTGGGTTGATTTATTTAATTTTCTGTAATCTACACAAATCCTCCATTTTCCGTTCTTCTTTGGCACTACTACAAGCGGAGAGACCCATTTGCTATCAGAGATAGGATAAATAAAGTTTACATCCAAAAGTTTTTGTAGTTCATCTTTCACAATGTCTTTTAGATGAGGGTTAAGTCTTCTTTGGGGTTGGCAAATAGGTCTTGCATCCTTTTTTGTATAAATGTGGTGTGTACATAACTGGGGATCGACTCCCTTCATGTCCGGGTAATCCCATGCAAATGCTTCCTTGTATTTTCTCAGTAGTTGGATCAGCTTCTCTTCTTGTTCAGGAGTCAGGTTACTATTAATATTTAAAGTTTTTCCTGGCTCAATCTCTACAATTGTTCTATTTGAAACAGAGGTAGTAGGTATCATTTGGTCATGAGTGTCTTTGAGAGGATCTTCTTCCAATTCATTATCAAATGCTGCCTCTATCATGTGACATTGTATGTGGGATCTAGATTCAGCTTGGTTAATAAAGTTGTTAATAACATCATCCTCTATTTGATCCTTGAAATCGAGGGCATCTTCTATAGTTAATGGGGATCTAATGTTTTCGGTAAGGTATGATACAGGATGTTTGTTAGTTTTTATTATTGTGACACTTGGCTGGGATGGAGGGTATAAGGCTAGATTTTTGATATTAGCCCCTCTAGTTATGGTCATACTGCCTTGTCGGCAGCCAATGTAAGCATCAGCAGTTGCAAGCCAAGGTCTGCCTAAAATTAATTGGTGTCCATCAAGTCGGTTTTTGGGGTTTATTATCAGAAAGTCAGCAGGACATTCCTAGGAATCAACAGATACCATGACATCATGTAGTGTGCCTTCCAGCCTAACCACTGATCGGTCAGCTAGTTCTAATAAAGTGGAGGTCGGTTCTACTGATGTAATGCCCAGTTTTTGACAAGTGGTGGTTGTAAAGATATTAATTGTAGCCCCTAAATCAACTAAGGAATTTGAAAAGGTTTGTCCATTGATTTGTACTGTCACTATTGGATTTCCTGGGTCTTCATATTTGACAGGTGCTTCTCTACCTGATAACAGGTCAGATAAGGTGCCAACTACTTGGACTGTTGGATTATTTGTTATTCTCCTCCTTGGTTTTTTTATACATAGCTATTTGATGGTCTTTGCATATATTGGGATATCTTGGATGGCTTGGAGGAGTGGGATTTTTATGTACAAATTCTTAAGTTCTCCCAGAATATCAAAATTAGGATGTTCTATAAGTCGCGGTATAATTAATCGTTCTGGGAAAGGGGGAGAAGATGTGGTTGATTGGTTATGAGTCTGTTTTCTAGCCACATCTTCTTCTTGTAATGGTTGTTCTACGGGTAACTGATTTTCAACTTGAACATTTTTATCTCCCTCGATCTCTATAATGAGCCCAGATCTTAATTGAAGGTCATTGCACTCCCTTAGATCGGCTTCTAGCTCTGGTGTTTCAATTATTTGAATAGATTGAACCGGTATATTATTTGGATTTGGGTTGGGTTGGGCTAGGATTTGCAGTCTTAAGTTAGACTGGGGGTTTTGTTGCAGTGCTGGAAGTGTAGGTTGAGGGAGTGGAATGGTTCCTACTGGCTGATTCATCGATATTTTCCAGTTTGTCTACCAGGCTTGACTCTGTGAAGTAGGAGGGGACCATTGTGCTGGATACGCATTGTTTTGCCAATATGGTGGAGCATAGGGAAAATTTGGCCAATTAGATTGGCTTGCTTGATTCGGCCATGGTGATGATGAAGGAAATGGTTGTTGTGACCAATTTGAGAAGGCAGGTTGATTTTGCCATATTGTATTATATTGCTGAGCATGATATTGTGAAGGTTGGAAAGAAGAAGCTGGATCGGGGAACATACCTGATTGTCGCAGCTTCCATTGATGGCGTTGATTAAGTAGGTACACTAGTTCTGGTTCTTCTTCTGCTTCTTTGTATACCGCTTTCAAACTAGGAAGTGAGGGACAACTTTCTGTAAAGTGGTCTTTTTTTCAAATGGCACAAACTTGAACTGCATCTAATGGGCACTCTTTGTGGCTGTGTTTCTTTCTACATCTGGGATAGAATATTGCCAAATTTTGCTCTGCTTGTGCTTGTTTCTGCTTGGCCTGCATAATATCGAGCTGTGTTGTTAGAGTCCCCAATATATCAGTTTTGAAATTTTCTAATAAATTTCCAATTTCAGCGCGAGTTACTCCTTCTCCAGAGATCTTGTTGTCCCTTGTAAACCTGTCATGTTCCGCTGGTCTTAGCCTTATACTTCCTCGTGAGCTCTTGATACATAAATCAATGATGTTAGCAAAATTTTCTTGGTAGATGTCTCCTTTTCCCATAATATTCAGTGTTTCAATCCATTGTTCCTTCATACCTTTAATTAATGTTGTTTAAATACATTGTTGGGTAAGGGTAATGATGCATAAGGAGATCTTTGAAGATTATACTAAAAGCATTCAACATATTCTTCTAGTGTTTCATTAGGTATAGCTACCATCTGAAATATTTCATCTTTTAACTCTCTAGATCTATAATAATCTTGATATTTCTTCAGGAAAGAACCTTTCATCTATTCCCAATCATTTATAACACCTCCACCCAACCCCATAAACTATCGTAAAGTAGCTCCTTTCAATGTAGAGGGAAATAGTTTCAACTTTTGGGGATCAATGATATAGTCATATCCTATACACAACACATCGAATTGAAACAAAAATGCATCTGGGTCTTCCGATGTTAGCCCATGAAATGTAGGGATATGCTAGAGAGGAATTTCCTTCATAGGTGCATTGACTGCAGTATCTACAATGGGATATTGCAGTGTGGAGGTTTGAGTGTTTGGCCGGTTCTGGGCCATTTGGTCAAATATGTGCCAATAACCTTCCAACATTTCTGGGGGGGTATTATTAGGTTGGTTAGACATAACAGGGATGGCCTTAACAGGAATGGCCTTAACAGCGCTTCCTTTGTTTAGGACAATGAGAGTTCCTAATGTCTGAGGGGATTTTGGCTCTTGAGGTTCTTCAACTTCTTTATGAATGATTTTTGTAGCACTTCCCTTATCTGGGCTGCTTAATGGCTGAATTACTCTAAAAGGAGATCTTGGTTCTTCAATTTCCCCTGTTTCTCCTCCCCCTTTGTGGAGATTACTAAGGTTCCCTTCTTGCAGTGATTTTGGGCTAGAATTCTCAATTTCTTGAAAATCTTACTCCTCAGTTTGGCTATGCACCTCAGCAAAGGCTACAGATGGTGATCCTGTGGCCTGAAGGGAACAAGTAGGTTGTCTAGAAGCAACTTTTCTAGGCCCTACTGAAGGCTAAGATTATGCTTTAGTAATGATTTCATCTATAAAGGTCGATCGGCCAAAGGTCACCGGCCCCTTAGCTTTATCAGGCTTGGGTAGGGGTTTAGGATTCTTTTCAAGATTTTTCCGCTTAGTCATGCACACAAATCGAATGCTGATTTCTACCCAAAACAACAACAAATCTGCAGGAAAGCGAGTAGGGGAGCAGGGCTGTTACATGCTCCGTACGTAGGTTCTTACCTTCCATTTTTAAAACCCAATTCCTTCCTAGCAAGTACTTAAACTATTCTGAAAAGAAACAAATGGATACACTCTTCCCCGGCAACGGTGCCAAAATGTCGAGCAGTAAAAAGGGTCTTTTTCACCTCTATTTACCCTACATTAATTATCAATCCAAGTACGATTTGTTATCTCAAAGAGTGTACTCAGTTTGAGAAGGTCATTTGTCAGAGTAATGCTAGTAGTATAGTGCTTCTGCAATAATAACTAAATGCTGAAAACAAACTTCTAATTGTAATGGCAAGAACTGGAAATGCTTGTAACTAAATCATTCAATGAAGAAACTACAGTACTTCATCATTCAAGGGTTCAGTAAAAATAACTCTTCCCTTTGTAAACTGATGTAATTGAAAAGCAATCAAAGAAAAGATCATCAACCTGGGAACTGCGACACAATAGTCAATGTTCACTACAGTTTCAGCTCGTTCTATTCACACCAAAGCAATGATAATTCAAATAACAGAAAAAGGAACAACAACTAATCTGTTTAGCAAGATTGAATAGCAAATCTTTAATCTACAGAAATGAATGAGGCAGTAAATGTAATCTACGGGAATTAAGCAACAATATTTATCTCAGAACCGAATTAAATAGTAAACAGAAATGAAATAGCAAACTAAAGGAAATTAAATATTGAACAACAACCTGAATCGAATGTAAATGCACAGCAAACCAAATCGAATATTACACACAACACTTTTATATTGAAAGAAACAATAATCTGAGTTTCAGTACAACAGTTATTAATCACGGTTATGAAGAAACAACAATTGTGATCATGGTGGAATAGCAATCCCAAATGAACAACAATCACATTTGGAAATAAATCGTAGATAAATAGACAATAATACCGATTTATAAATACATAGCATTGTTACTTTGTAAACGAACAACAATGGAAATCTGGAAGGAATAACAATGTTATATGATAATATCAGTTCGTTAAAGGAACGACAATGTGATATAAGTTTAGAATGAATAGCATAACATTCCTGTAGTAGAGAATAACATTACTATTCAAATAGGAACAAAATATAACAGAGCTAATACATGAAATAATAAAGAACAGTAGATTACTGAACAAAGCGAATAAGAGAGATCAAACCACACGTGACTTAGAATCAGAAAATAATGGTACAGGAGCAAGTGATCCACCAGGGTCGGGCCCTTAGCCTCAAGGGATGCACTGCTTAAGATTACTCCAGAATCAAAGATAGAACAACAACCAGAGTTTATATATTAAGCATCAAAACAGAGTTACAACAACTACTCTTTTAAAAAGAGTCGATGATCAAAGTTTCAATTACAATAGTGAATTTCATAAAAACAACAATAGTCTGTCCCTTGGGCTAGCAATGTTGTCCCTTCATATAGTAGCCGAGCGGAGATATCAATGATACAGAGAATCGTTAAGGTAGCGATCCCTCAGGATCAAAGGATCCTGAGGGATTCGCCATATTGTTAGCTCTCAATTATCTTCTTGTTCTCTTGCACTGATTTGGTATCTCCTCTTCCTTTTCCTGGCTTATACGCTCCAATCTGGATTGCCTTGTTTGGATGTAGTTCCCTATCGAAGGGACAACAGTTAATTTCATCTTGTCTTTTCCTTTGGAATGGCGATCTTCCATTTTCTTCTTTTTCTGCATAGGAAAAGGGTAATTATTAGTCATTTTACATTGCACACAAATCTTCTAAACTTTATCATAATCTTTCACCATATACATATTTCATAATGTAAAGAAGTTATGAATTTAAGGAAAAGATGACAAAATAAGTGGTAATTACATGCCTTCTCTAGTGCTCAACAACAGTTGCAAGGGAGTGCGGGATTATAAACTACGCTTCCAATAATGGAGGACTCCATGACAAATACGCTGCACAGAAAATGGCAAAGTTACAATATAAGAAGATGTGCACTGATAGATGCACTGTGAGGGAAGGTGTTGCATAGTACAACAGGAAAGTGACCATTGGAGTCATTGTTCATGATTTGATAGCTAGAAGACAGTTAATAGGAGCAGGTTGGCGGCATTTAAGGCCAAAATCTTTGAAGATATGCCGCTAAAACGACATTAATGGTCGAATTTTGAGGGGAATGGTCAGATTTGAATTCAAAAACCCCTATAAATTATGCATGTCGGTCCAACAGAGAACACTTTGCACCCTTAGAGTTTTTGAGGTGAGTTGTTTGTTGCTTATTAATTGTGCGTTCTTTGAGGATTTGGTTGTGAGCCCTGCATTTGAAAATTTACCAACTTAACTCGGAAATTCATCTGTGACAACATGTTAGGACCAGGCCCTATTGAAACCATGAGCACAAAAGAAATTGTTGCATCTGAAGGAGTTGTTCTAGAGGTAGTAAGCATGGAAGCTTCGACTACTATGCCTATGGTGCCAAGGTTGCCTAAGCCGAAGCCTACCCCTGTGCGAGAAACTTAGAAGCCGAATAAGGACAAATAAAAGAGGTCAGTACCAGTGCATGAGTCACCCGAGAAACACATGGTGACTCAAAAGAAGAAAGATAAGCAACCAGAGAAGGTTTTGGATTTGGAGGCCGAGAAAGGCACAGAGGACATAGAAGATGAGGGTGTGGAGCCCATCACCAAGCTTCCTGAATATGTTCCCCCATGGAAAGGGAAGACAAAGATCACTAAGGACCCAGATTCCGACAAATTTGTCATCGCCACACCCTTGATGCCAAAGCAGGTCCCCTTTGAAGGTCCGCTCCTTGTGCGAATTCCACTAGTAAAAATGGAAGACTAGGAACTAGCAGACCATGAATGATTTCCTCACCTTGCCACAGTAAACTACCTGAAGCATGTCTACTACTCGAATTTAGGTGTATCTAAGTTGGATACGATGGAATAGATCTGTGAAGTGGAGAATTCTAGGCTATTGAACCTGTTATGGGTGCCCCACTATCACGGCTCAACTATCAACATGACCTGCATACATAAATTGCTCACTCTAGTGCATGATGGGTGCTTATGGCTCAGGGGGCCTATACCCATCACTGAAATGCTGATCCATAGAATGACGCACCTACCACAGGAGGGTTTGAACCCAACCAAGGAGTATGGTGGAAAGGAAAGAGAAAAAAACTTCGTGGAAAAAATGGAAAAGGAGTTTGAGCCAGTGAAGAAGCCGCGCATCTATTCCATCACATCTATCAATGATCCCACGGTGAAGATTTCCACCCAAATACTGGTCGAGAAGTTTATCAGGAAGTGTCGCGTGGATGAGGTTTCGATTCCTATGGTATCATTACCTACACAGTACACAAAGGGCATGCACTTTAACTAGTCGTTGTACTTATGTATTGAATTCCTTGCGAACTGTCGCGAGGTCCAGGATGAGACCAAGCCCTTCCACTATGCGTGGTTGTTTCTCTCCATCATGCTAGTCGCATGGGATCTGCCAGAGGATAGCTAGTTTCCTCCACTGAAGGAAAAATTGTTGGAGCCCACACAGTTCGCCTCACTTTGGGCCACGAAGGACCTCTCGCAGGTCACAGAAACAAAGATTTTTTTGTTGGAAATACAGAGGGGGGGGGGGGGTTGA